>LQRL01094160.1:17928-32721 GCA_001703475.1 Hydroides elegans | reverse complement strand
TGTTACTTAATGACATATCCCAAATAACTCAGTATTTGGATCATTTATATTTTCAATTGATTGGTAGAAGACATATTTATGTGTGATTTGATAAATTTATTTATTTGATAAACATTAGTTGTATATTGATTAAATAGAAATAATTAGGATATTATTACCTATGTTAAAATTATCAAAACAAGACGTGTAGTCACACATTCTTTATAATGAAAAAACGGATATCGATATTTCTATTCAATCGAAATTGTGATTTAAAAAATGAAATTGATTTGATAAAAATGGCATCATCCTTATGGGTCGTAATATGTAGCTATGAAAGTCACCAACTCTTTAATATCTTTAAATATGAGAACTCAGAAAGAATCTGGCATTGAATAATAGTGTTCTCATAAATTAAAACAAAAACATTCTCTAGCATATTTATAATATTCAGCGTGGTATAGATTGCTTGATTTCGCTATTTCGCACAACACGATTAATTGCAAAAACAAAATATACCATAACAGTCCTTGAAAAATAAGGAACGTAGTCAAACAAGTTCACATAATAGACTATTTCTAAAAAAAAATAACGAATTATACACAAAATAATTTCAAAATTTCGTTAATTGCTATAAATATATATAAAGTGCCGAGTTCTGAAACACCTAAATCAAAGGGTGGTGTTACTTAATGACATATCCCAAATAACTCAGTATTTGGATCATTTATATTTTCAATTGATTGGTAGAAGACATATTTATGTGTGATTTGATAAATTTATCATACTTTAAACAAAAGAACCATCTTGAATGTAGCCCATATCTCAAAATATCGTCATTTTCAATGCCGAGATCTGAATCATCGGTCTACTGTCTTATAAAGTTCGGTTATGCATACATTATTAGGGGTGAATGATAACACAGTAACAAAGCTCTATTGTTAGATTTTATAGTGCCCCTTCGTAATACTTAAACTCTAGGTAGACTCTTGGTATGGGTTCCGTGTGTATCGAGTCTTGTATATTATTCACTGAAGTTTTGAGAGTGTTCTATAAAATGCAACAAACATTGCGAAAAATAAAGATAAGAAATTGGACGCAAGCAAGATGGTAGAAGCCATCCAGTTGGTAAATGAGGACATGTCTAAATGCGTTGCTGCAATTAAATGATGCATTGATGAAAAATCGCTTAAAACTACTTTTTTCGAATGAATGCTTATATGTTCGATTTTGAACCGGATATTGATATTAGATCAGTTGAATTGGATAACATACGTTTTCATACATCATACAAACAGTATTAAGTTATCTAGTCTATAATGTAAACCGTCCGTGGTGTAACACGTATCAAAATTAATTGTAGGAAATAAATATTATACTAGCTGATATTGTTAGCGGAACAAGAATATTTTATACCAAACTTATTGTTTTAATCTATAGATTGTGAATCTGTTAAAATATTTTACATTTAGACATTTTTTAAAAAGTAGATTTTTAGGAAAAATCAAGGAATATTTTACTAAGCTACTTAAGTACATCAGCACTTCGGTGATCATCGATGCTGTTTACTGAAAGTGTCAGATATTTACTGAATGAAGTATGACATTTTTATTGATAATTATAAGTAACATATCCGATCCTAAAAATAACAATGGTATGTAAAGCCAGCACCGCATTAAAATCAGTCGCGATGGAATACGGCCATGACCTAGGCGAACATATTACAACTATTGTGAATAGGATAGACCGTCAAAAAACAGAGAACACCGGACCATGACATAAATAGGTCAAATCTCATAACTATTTCACCCATTGAAATAGTTTCTCTGCCAAAACCTCCAATGCTCTCTGTGTCTACCAGGAGTACCGCTACGTCAAATCTGATCCAGATTTCTACTGCGCATATAGAAAAACCGCCCCTATCGTACATGCAACCTTGTTGTTATGAATGCCCAGTCGGTATGCAATCAAACCAGTGAAATATCAGATTTCATCAGACCTCCTAATGATTACTGAAACGTGGATAAAAGACCATGTGTCGTACGTCTGCGATCAAATAACGCCTAATGTATACACAATTCACCAAGTTTCCCGAAACGCCAAGCGCGGGGGTGGAACCGCGATTATATGCCGATCATTGTATAAGCCACAGACGTTCAATACGGTCGAAACTCAATCGTTCGAATCCACTTGCATCGACGTAGACCTACCTAGCGCAGTCGCTCGCATTGCATGCATATATCGACCCCCTGGACCTCCCTAAAACCAGTTCTTTAACGAGTTTACGTTGTTTTAGAAGCCGTCGCCCTGGATAACACAAAGGTCCTTATAGCAGGCAATTTCAATATACATGTTGACAACCCGTCAGACCCATTTTCCGCAAAGCTTCACACTATTCTAGCTACGTTTAATTTCGTTCAACATGTGGATTTCGGCACACACACATCGGGCCATTGCCTCGATCTTGTAATCACACGTCGAGATGTCTGTTTGATTAACTCCATGGCACTAGGTCCGTTGTTTTCTGATCACTTCACAGTGTTGTGTAATCTAACCCAACGCGACTCCGACATCGAAAAGAAACACATACTGACTCGAAAAACAAAAGAAATAGATATCGAATCATTCAAACTGGATATTAAACGAAACATGGCGGATATCAATATACAAAACCCCGACCTCAACTGCATGGTGAATGAACTCAATACAGGGCTTCTCGATGTTTTTGACCTGCATGCTCAGATCCAGTCGAAGCTCGTTTCTCAGAAGCCGCGTTGCCCATTGATTAATGAAGACATACGATCAGCGAAACGCCAGAAACCATGTTAATGAACTATCCGACATAGCGAAAAGGAACCATTATCAGCAGGCCATTGACGAAAAACGCGCTAACCCCAAGGACCTATTCAACACATTCAACGCACTGACCGGCAATGTCAAATCGGCTGTTTACCCTAAGGCGGAATCTGATATAGACACGGCAAACCAATTTATGCACTTCTTTAAAAAACAAAATAGCGAATATAAGCAAGACCTTCGATAGCACCGACGTCCAAACCACACACGAACCTACTCGCAGCGCCGAAGACCATGTTTTCGATCGATTCAAGCAGCTCTCAGAACAAGAAATAGAGAAATACATACTGAACTGTACTTCTTATAAAGTGCTTAAAAGAGACACTGACTGTTATAGTCCCATTAATAAATAGCTGTCTGAAAACCGGTACCGTGCCCCAGCAGTTCAAGGAAGCTCTAGTTATACCGCTTTTGAAAAAGAAGAACCTGGATATTGATTTCAAAAACTATAGACCTATATCAAACCTTTCGTTCCTCTCAAAGGTACTCGAACGAATCGCTATTGGCCAGATGTCTACGCACTGCGAAGATCATAAACTCAACGAAAAAATGCAGAGCACGTACCGCCGGGGCCACAGTACCGAAACCGCGCTCTTAAAAGTATGTGACGACATACTTAGAGGCTTTGACCAGCAAGGCCCTCCTAAGATCTCAGCGCGGCTTTAGACCCCGTTCAACATCAGATATCCCTGAGATCCTCAAATAAACGCCTATTGAATGTGCCCAAATTCAAGCTAGAATCCGGAGGAAAGCGGTCATTTAGCTACGCGGCTCCAACGGTCTGGAACTCTCTTCCAGAGGAACTAAAGTCCATGGAACTTTGTGCTTTTAAACGAAACTTAAAGACCTTTTTATTTCGCAAGGCATATAAAAAACTGACAAGTTTTAGTATTTCAATGCATATGACTCAATTGTGAAGCGTCCTAAGCAAGCATGTTGAAAAACGCTATACAAAAGACAATATTATTATTATTATAGTAAAGTTATGTTTTCCATTATAATTGAAGCGAAAGATGAAAGTCTTAAATTGGAGAAAAAACATTTAAGCAGTTAGAATTGAAGTGTCTGTTTTGTATATCAAACAAGCAGTATTAAGTTTTCTAGTCAAGAGTCAATATAAACTATTCTAAATCAATGATAGAATTGATTTCTTATTCAAATACATGTGTTGTATGCTGACTGGCAAAAAGGTGAAGCGCCAATATATTCAATGTTTTTACTAGAATTGAATTTCAAGGAAAGGTGTGAATAACGATGTGTGTGGAAAAAATAAATACGGTTTGAACATGATTTATTTATGAACTGTCAAAATATTGTGTATAAATGATGATTAGTGTTTGAGAAATAAAAAATAATAAGGCTGTATTAACAATCTGTTGGCAAAAAAATAAAGCGCACGTCTACATGTATTTATCACTAGAATACTATATTTATATAGGTTATGGGCATTTAGATAATGTATACAAATCTATCTAGATCTAAATACGTTCTCTTTCTCTTTCTACATGAAGCATTTGAAATGAAGTGGTGATCAACACTACCTACAACCATATTTTCATTATAGGATATATTTTCATTTCGCTGTTTCTCGAAAACATTGAGCGCGTCAACTGAAAATCACTTGAAATGCATGTGATTATAGATGAACACTCGGGATTAATTCCTGTGTTTGTATACAAAACTTGCGATATGATTTTCGCGCACAAAGGGGGTCGAAATCGTTTCACCAATGTATATGAACACTCGGACTGCCCTTGATGCGCGATTCAAAATGAGGCAAACAACCTGTAAGTTTCTAGTATAATAAATAGATAAAAATTGATTTAATGCCGATATCTATGGCATAAATAACACGATTTTACGTATTTGGCACACATTTACGATAAGAAACATAAGCATGTTATTTTCATTAAGATGGGATAACTATAAAATTTTAACTTTCGTGCGATTTCAAATTGGAAGGTTTCGTTCGAAATATTTCATGCGTGAGTCTGAAATTTCGTTCGTACTCAGACCTTTATAACATGATTCTGAAAACGAATAATGCAGCTTTTAGAACGTGGCTTTTAGAACGTGGCTGGGAACATTTTGGCCGAAACATTTCTAACCCGGACTTCTTACTGATATATTTAAAAACAAAAACAATAACTGTACAAGATAAATGTCGATAAACACAATGTGCGTTCTCCACAATGAATTGAAAATCTAACATAACCATAAGTAATGTAACCATTCATTAATCATTACCTGAGTCGTGGTTGTATGTTGATAAGACTATGAATAATAAGATAGCAACATAAGATGAATCTGAACTTACTAAGGGCACAGTTGGGTCATCTTGACATAATAAAGAATGTTGCGCAACCACAGACAAGGAAGATAATCAAAACCCAAGGCCATCAACCGGATATGATCTATTTATGGCATCCCTTTGTTCGGGACAAAATATTTCTTAAGAAATTGCAACATCTGTTTTCTCAAGCATATCTGTGAAGTTTTTAAAACTATGATCAATACATATGTATCTAATTTTATCGGCTATTTAGTTTAATCTATATTCATGTGTCGTCATACTTATATTATTAGTATGATTTATATGTTTTATGGGTATCCAGTCAAAATGTCCCCGGTCCTAATGGCCCCGATTTTCGCAACCTAGGTCAAAATATCCTCGATCCTTTTGTCCAGTAAAAAGGGACGAGACGAAAAAAATAACGTTTTTGCAGTAATCTAAAAATTACTTCTAAAAACGTTCTAGTCCTTACCATTCTATGTCATCCATGTCCAGGACTAGATAATGTTCACCGACGTTAACTAGGTTCGCCGGGTTCACCAGTGAACCAGGTCAAATCTGTGGTTCGCTACGTTCGCTACGTTCACCAATGAACGAATCGTGGCCCCGTTCGCTACGTTCGCTACGTTCACCAAAGTATGAAGCGAAAGAATGTCATACATATCTATTGCGTCACAATACGTTTCTTAGCTAAATGCCATGTTTTGTTTACGTCACAGCGTTTGGCATTCGTGACGCAATAAATAAATTGAATATTTAAAGTGATTTTCGGGTGTTTTCTATAGAAATAACTTGATATCTTGTCATATACCCATTACCAAATGCACATTCTAATGTACATGGTACATTCAAGAAAAAGGTTTGTATATATTAAGTACATTGCATCAAACTCGTAATCAAATGTTTATGTTATCATGATGAAAAAGAGAAGAAAATGCTTTGCAATTGCATGTTGCTGTGCATTTGAATAACATTTTATAAATAAAAACATATTTAACAACGATAAGAAGTAAAACAAAAGGAACACGAAGGAAAATAAGAAGGAAGACAAGAAAAAAGAAAATGGATTTTTTAAAAAATATAATAGAATACGCTATATTCTTTTTTATTATATATCTAACCCATATCCACCCCATATGTTAACATATGGAGTTTCGAATATTCATTTCGTACATATTTCATATATTTTATAATTTTGAAATGATTTTATTATTCTTGTGTGAAAATCAAGTCTTGGCCTTTAGCAATAAATTGGCGATACAAATAAATTGTGTTTAATAGACCGCTATTGTACTTCCATTCACTAGTGAACCTAGCGAACGTAGTGAACGGGTATTGTGCTACCATTCACTGGTGAACCTAGCGAACGTAGTGAACGGGTATTGTGCTACCATTCACTGGTGAGCCTAGCAAACGTAGTGAACGGGTATTGTGCTACCATTCACTGGTGAACCTAGCGAACGCAGCGAACGGGTATTGTGCTGCCATTCACTGGTGAACCTAGCGAACGTAGCGAACGGGTATTATGCTACCATTCACATGTGATGCACCGAACAGGCGCCACGCTTTTATATGTATTCTATAAAAGTGTTTGGTGAACCTAGCGAACCTGGTCAACCCCGGTGAACATATTAGAGTTCTGGACATACCTCTTCTATGTCACTCATATATTATAATTGGTCGCGCTAAAACAGTAAGTTTCTACCTCATCTTCAATAATTGATCCTGTCATAGCCAAAGAGCATAATCATGTTGCATGCGAGGCAGATATATTAATAACAATCGGGACTGTCCTCAATAGTGAAATAAGACAGTACGCAAAGTAATACGGAATATCACCAAATATATGTAGTTATTTAAATTAGTCCATTTTGAACAAGTGTTGCTCTGAAGTATGTATTGCTAAATACTTTTATTAAATTGGAATATATATTGATTTATTATTTTTGGTAACGCCTAATATAATTCTAAAATATACATACTAGTTTGAATTAATATCTAATTTAGCATGTAATTGTTGGATATAAATGTTGATTAATGTTATATATCTAGATGCATACGGGTTCTTTATGACCGGGGACATTTTGACCAGGGACGTTTTGACCAGGATTCGTTTTTACGTTATAATTCACTTTTCAGTTATTATATTTATCATTCAGTTATTATAGATACCCAAGGGCAGCTATTGTTACCCTGATCGAGTCAGTATACACGTATCTATAGTTGTCCTGATTATTTGTCAGGGTAATTAAAGATAACCTAATGTTTTGCCTCCAAAAAATTTAAGTTATCCTGAAGTGCGCATTTTCAAATTTCTAAACGAAATTTATTAAATATTTTGCAATTGTCAAATGACCTGTTATTTTCATTATATGAGAGGTAGCTAGGTTGTATTCAGCATTTTGATTTTTGCACAAGGGTGTTCCTTTTCTGTTACGAGCTGACTACGAAAGGAGAAACAGCCCAGTTGACTTGGAAACAATTGACACCTTTTTGCACCATTGTTATGCCAAAAAAAATTTTGTTCGTAACTATTATGTTGTTTACATGTTATTTTACAACTTTTTTAATGTTTAAAATAAACATATTTTGAATTCAGTTCAGAAAGTGTAATTTAATAATGCTAATCTATCTCTGAACATAGTTATGAAATCAAAATAAAATCGCTAAAGATGTTCATATTCGATCTAATTTGCATTATGTTTATTTACGAATTAAATATATTTTATTTTTGGCTACTTTGGGTCTCGTCGCAACAAATGTGACCATGCCCGTATTGTTATCTGAAATCGCTCTAGAGGTAGTTATAATAGATTTTTTATTAATAGCCTTAGATACAGAAAGCTTTATGTAAACCACGATCTTCGATATTTGTTACGATTTTAAAGCGTATTACTGGTAACACTTGTTACATACTGGCTGGAAATTGTTGTGTTTTTGTTTATTATCATAAACTATACGCTTCTAAACATGAATAACAATGGGAGAAATAAAATAAGATATACATGTGTATATGTATATGTAAGAGTAAAAATGAGTTACATTTATTAATCTACTTATGTTGATATATATATATTATGCTACATAATGTTCAACCTTATATAGGTAGTGGTAGTGTGCTTTCTGTCATTTATACACATGATTGGATCAACAGATATATGAAACATAATTATTCAAGGTCTTACCCCAAGTTATGACTGTTTAAGTATCTTTAATATACTATTTTTTTCCAACATCATCAGAGAAATTAATCTTGCGTTAGCGAAACTATAGTTTCGCTGGAATCAATGTTTCGCTACCGCATATACAGGTCTACCTGAGTATTGGTCAGTGAGATGCATCAGTTTTGTCAGTTACAAATCAAAACTTGATTTGATTTTTTTGCAGGGCGCCTTTATCTTCATTTTGAATGTAATACATGTATATCCTAAAAGAAAAGCAAAAGTCGAACGATTCAATGGTTTTATTGACTTTCTCCATATAATACAAAGGATGGATTTTCATTTTTTGCAACTGTGTTTCAACAGCTCTCACTAGTCCATTTGTTAGAAAATGTTGCGCAATAATAATTCAACCCATTTAATTAAAAACTAGCCTAATAACACAAAATAAGGTTTGTTTTTGCTTACCGACCAGAATGGTTTTCTGAAAGCTAAATATGACTAAAATAACAGGGCATGATTTATATAAATATGCATTCTACGTATCTTTGCCACCGCCATTTTACTATGTAGATTCACAGGAGCGGAACAATATATTTTTTTTTGGCAATATTTAAGAGCCGAATAAGGGATTTATTGGTGCCCTAATGTAGTTCGGCGCCTTTTTGATAATAATAAAACTAATAATCATCATAATATATTATGGTTAATTATGTGATTACTATTAGGTTAATGCATCTCTTCTTGATAATCACAGCTTTTCGCTTACCCGCTGTACAAAGCATATAAGTATCCTTTATCAGTATTTCATTTTGAAAGAAAAAAATCCGTTTGCTGAGTTTGCTAGCCTATCCATTTGTATCATATTCAACTGCATAATCCGTTTTTTTTTACATTTAGTGAGAATTTTGATATGTATGATATACTTGAATATGTATCTTTGCAAAATGTTTCAACATTGTAGAGCATTCTTTCGCAATCACAAATACAAATCACTAAATTCGTTCTGAACATTGCACCCGGCTGCATTATTAAGGAGCAATTAATACCTAAATGACACGAGATGTATTCAATTTTACTTGCATTATCTATTTTCATTCATAGATTAATTTAATATCCGGGAGTCTCAGTTTTACGAACATTGTTTCGTTAATGAAATAAAGAAACATGATCGGCCAAACGAAAAATGCATTCATATAATTTATTTATTTGAACATCAGCATGGAAGACCATAAATGTAAGATATTTGAGTGGGTTGAAGGGGGGGAGGTTGGGCAACGAATAGTTTGCCAGAATTGATATGTGAAGGTGTCGGGAATTTTGAGCGGGAAAACAGGGGTTGTTGATAAAAAGGTGGTATGAGTAACTAAGATATGCAAATTCAAATATGATTTATAACAAATAAGATATGTAATAATGTATGCAAGTTCGCAAATTCATTGATTTGTTTTTAATAGAATTTATGTTTTAATGACGAATCCTTTCATCTAAATGGGCTACGTATAAAAATATATTTTAGTTATCAAATTCCATAAGAGGTATACATTTGAAAATATCATTATTTTGGATGGATAATAAAATATGGCCATAAACTGAATGCCGCTTGAATGATCATGAGATAGTGGTGTACTCTAAAGGAGCAATTACATCATAATACTATACGCCCACACACCGAAATACAATGCAAAACATTACACAATGTAAACTGCCACATAATGATGCTGATTATTATAGCCACTTTGGGAAATTCCATGATGTTATTTAACTGTTCTTCAATCTTTCAACAGTATTGTTTTTTTTTTTGTATATTCATACAACGAATTTGTCGCCTAAAACAACAACATGATTTTGAAAACACAAAAATAGGATATAAATGCTAGCATACTTTTCACATATGATAAAAACACATCATAAAAATATGTACATTCAAATGGGGTTCAAACATAACTTATATATAAAGATATATTTCTTTTCCCATTTTTGCATTGTTGATATTACATATCCTAGTTTGTTTCATACGGGTTCGTCCATTGTCGAAAGTCCTATATTGGGTCATATATCTACACTGTAGCATGTTATACATCATCAGACGTATACATGTAGGCCTACATGTAATATGACTAGTGAGTTTAAGCGAGGAATAATGATGTTTAACAGCTTACTCAGTTATAATTAAACCGCTACAAGAAATACTTATAGGTCTACGTTATGATGCAAAGAAAGAGTAGCTGATTACTAAATTAAAAACAATTTGAAGCTCGATCGTGGTACTGTGAACCTGGACTCATTTGAGATAACTCAAAATAAGGAGTTTGCAATGTTGTACAGCGGCGCACGGACTCGACCTCTAATTCACCTTAGCGTTTATGCGTTTAGTGCTCATCGTTTTGTAATTAATGCGTTTATACTTATTTGTTTATGCGTTAGGTATTTAGCGTTTGACGGCTTTAACACTGACTTTTATGCGTTTGATGCTATCATTTAGCGTTTATGGTGTTTGCGTTTGGCATGGAAAGTTAGAAAAGCACTCGACTGTACATACGAATTGTTACACAAAGTGATCCTTGTCTAAGGCTAATATGCCGAAAATGTGCTAGGTTTCAATTTTCGCTTAAATATCTACGGGTTTTCATGTATTTGCCATAATTGTCATAAAAACGTTCTGTCGATTGTTGTATACGAATACAGTAGCTTCAACAACTCTAATCAAATGGTCACCGTTCTCTGTTATTTTTGGTATAAAAGATACATGTTGACGCGCGGTTCTAAAATATCAGTCGTCGTTGCGTTTAAATGCGTGCGTCATACGTTTTTTTCGTTTATAGCTTTGCGTCAATGTGGTGATGCGTATGCCTGCGGTAGTTTATACTTATAAAGATAAGTAACTTGGGTTTTTCGTTAACGAGATCTCGTTTTTGGAAAATGCGTTATCCTTCAGAGAATATAATTACTACACAAATCATAAGAATATTTTTATAAAGTGGCATTATATATTTCAAGATCTTACAGAAATACCCAATGTCACATAATCCGATGCTACATGTAACGGTTCAGCTAACCATAATAAATCAATTTCTATCAGAAAGAGACACCTGTGTGAATACAGCCAAGCCGACTTGAGACCGTCTGGATCTATAGATTAGGACCGTTGCCATTGCTGTCTTGGTAATGGTCTATAGGAATCCTGGATCATTACACATAGACCCTTCTAAGCGCTCTAAAACGTATGATCTCTGCGGCATAAAGTCGATTACAGGGACAAATATGGTTCTTATCCCCTCGGCTAACGCTGAGCCTGAAAGGTGGGCCTGAAAGGAACGCACTAATTTGTATTGATTACACTGTAAATGTAAACATCTATGCGTGTTTGTATTATTGATGCAGGTAATGACTTAAGGACAGGAATTAAATTTCCTATTAACATGTCCACGTTAACTTAATAAATATGGTTCACAGTCAAGAAATTATATATCTAAAGAAAATCATAGCTTAAGCCATTCACATTTAAACGACAATTTTATTATTTGAAACAAGCATTTTGTGTTTTTATTTGAATATATATAATGAGCGCATGAATCTAAAATTCTTGACTTATTAAATAAATCAAAACGATATAAACGCCGGTAAAAAAAAACTATGCTAATAATATTATTGTCTTATGCATTATATAAGGTAGTATACAAGATAGTATAGCGGATGAAATTATTCATGGAGGGTTTAGAGAAAAACGAATAGCGTCAAAAAGAATAGGCTAACGAAAATCTGAAAAAAAAACTGTCATTCGAGCTATATGCGATAAAATAGGACTAATGAATAATACCCCGCTCGTCAATTTAAAATATGCATTTTATATAGAACACCTACATGTACGATTAAGTTGAATTTCCATTTTACGAGCGTCGTGCCCTAAACAATATTGCTATATTCTACTGTCGATGCCTTTATTGAGTATTATAATGTAGATGTATTATTCGAGTATGTAGCAAAATATCAATTCATTGACGCCTTTAATGAATAATATTTTTCTAAGAATGATATCATGTTGAATGAATATGACCTATAAAACAAGAGAATCATTAAAATGGTATGTATTTGTTGTTTAATTATCCGGCTCTGTCATTGATCTTTACGACTACAGTCACACTTGTCCCATACCGCTTTGGGCTATTCCATTTTCCCGTTCCTTGCTTCATTCTTTTTACAGGCCCTACGATTTTACCTTGCAAACCTGACAAATTATATATCTTAAATATAAAAAAAGCAGTTTTTCTGTCTTGAAAACTAGTCTGGAAATTAGAAATTATGTTTACGATACATATTTGAAAATGACACATCATTATTATCTACGTAATTGCTAAGCAATTAAATGTGTCCCTAAACCAAGCAGTATAGAATTGAAAAAGGGTTTGTCGAGAAACACTTACTGGGTATATATTTAGGAATAACCCATATATTGATATATACACGGGACAGTGATCTACTAACAATATGCTAAACCAAAGAGCCTTATTTATTTTCTTTTATCCCGATTATCTATCAATAATCCAGAGCACACAACTTTCTTTGCATTTGTCTAGTCTTTATATGGATTCGTGTTAGCTTGGCTGAGACCGAAAAAAATAATATTGTCGAAGATTTGTTTTAGCTAAAGCCTTAAATTTACACGGCTGTCGACATATTAAATCATATTTCTCTCAGAGCTAGCTTTCTCGAGTTGCCCTAAGGCTTGAGTAAATATTTTAGAACCGTTTTATTACATGGTTTAAGTGTCGCACTTTTGGTTTTTACAAAAGATATAAATCAAACAAAAATGGCCGCTGAAGCTACAAGTTTACCTAGACTGACATCTCCAGATACATTGGATAGGCGATCCAGGTTAGTATTTTTCAATGTAAAGTTCTCTAAACTGTGTTTACATAAATCGCAAGCTGCGATTTCGGAGGTGAGTTTTTTTAATTATTTTCTTTGTAAATGAAATCGCAATGAACGGCAATGATAATTCCTTGCCATTTCCAAAATAAAGAAGAAGCGTGAAAAATTCACCTCCAAAATAGAAGCTTACGATTTATGTTACCACGGCTTTAAGGCACGTTTATGCAAAATAAAAGCTAGAAACTAATGCAAAAAGCCCGTATTTTGCGTGATCAAAAGGGATAAATTGCTATGTTTTTATACAGAGTATTTTCTTAGTGGCTTTCGAGCTTTCGGTTTTCGAGCGTTTATTTTCGGGCTTTTTTGTTTGCGTTAACGCGGCCTTTTCAGTGTTTGAAGTGTTTCGACATTATGTACATATATATTTATTGTTTATGTATTTTTTCTTAAGCGAAATCGTGATGTGTGAATGAATTGAATTGATCTAGATTGAGGAATGAATGAAATCTGATGTGTTTATCTAACTAAGAGGGAGGGTTATATGCTGATATATCCCTTTATCAATTTGAATTGTGTGTCTTATCAAATAACGGATATCAGATTAGTATTTGGGTCAATCATATAAAGTTTAATTATACCTAATGAATGATTGTGACGAAATCAAAATCCGAAATTTAACAAACATTAAACAAGACAAACACAATATTATCGTTTTTCTCAAACTCATATCGGAGCTTCAAACTATAAAATTTATTGAATCAACGGATACTTAAAACTAATCAAATATGCAAGGGCGAATGTACAAAAAACATATGCGTAGTCAACCATGTAACAAGTGAGTATTATACAGAAAATGAGTATCTAAAAAATATACATGTATCTATCAACTAGTGGCTTACCAAAAAAAAATGGAACTTCGTAGAGTGTCGCCAAATGATACATCATCGAAGCAATGGCGACTAGAAAATGTACATTTAAAGTGTATCTATGATTTGTTATACATAACAACACTTAGATATAATAAACGACAATGTTCAATTAACGACAATGCGTGATTTTGCGTAATTATAAAGATCATATTTGCAGATAAATAAAAATGCAATATGTATATGTTGTTTTAAAGTGATAATTTTAAGCAAACTCTTTTTCAAAATTACATGTTAATCTACCTAAAGTCCCATTAACACTTATTTGCATTTGTTGATTTTAAAAACTGGTTTATTCTCTCGGTTCAAGGGGAACTGCTTTTCAAGGTGGGCTACACAATTCTTTGCAAGATTCCTGATATAATCAAACAGCCATGAAATATACATTATCGCACTTAATACATCTGAAGAAACACTGTCTAATCAACTGTATAAGCTATTGACCTCTTTAAATGAGACATTAAGAAAAGAAGGTCAGACCAATTCGTAGCTCGACGGGGGTCTGGGTCCTAGTTTTGAAATGATATACCTCTTAAGTGATTCTCTATAGGACACTCAGGATCCATATTGTAAATCAATGCATATACATTGATAGAAATTTAGTACATACATGTACATGTATATATAGTCCTAAGCTAATTTTGTTTTTATATATGTGCCGTTATAATATTAAACAATTTGCAATTCGCTTTTATTGATCAAGTTT
>LQRL01094135.1:9954-25196 GCA_001703475.1 Hydroides elegans | reverse complement strand
AGTAGAAAACAAGAAAAACGATTTTATATTCATCCGTTGAACGCAGCTAGAAAACTCGATCATGGTGTTCATCAATCTTTGGGTTGTGCAACACCTCATGTTTTTGTATAATAGAATTCTATTTATATTTTTGTCGGTAGATCTATCATCCTGGCTGAGTTTCATGGTTTTATTTGATTTTTTACCCATCATTTAATATCACAAATTAATATGCAATAATGGCGACGAAATGTACATAAACATCCCATATAAAAAGGGAGTCAACACATGCTTGTCAAGAGTCTATAATGTTGTTTTATTTGGGATATATTTATCAAACATTGTATTAATAGACTTCAGATTAAATAAAGTGTGGAATTTATAGTCTATTTACATTGACAAAACTCCTCGATTGGAATGTAATCACAAGGCGCGACAAAACGCAAGGAGCGACGCCCCTTGTGATTTGAAACAGGTTGCGACATACTATTTCAATTCAAAACTCCTTTGGTAATGAGGGTTTCAAAAAAAAACTTAAGTTTGTTCTATCGCTATAAATCGCAGGAAATCGCCTTAACTGTGGCCACTTAGGACTGCGCGATATTGAGCATGACTAAGTCCCATAAAGAACATTTAAGGACAAGAATCGCCGTCGCTCCTCGTCGCCGAAAGTCTGGCCAGGCCCTAATGCGTGACATTTTCTTTAAAAAGGACCAATGCAAATGATTGGATATTCTCAGTGCTGTTCTATATACATGCCAAACATATCTGCAAAATAAAGGGCGGGAATGGGGTTATTGCTTAGATATAAATAAGAAACTTCTCGTTATAAATTTGGTAAAATTGTTGAAGAAATATCATGATGTCATCGTAAAAATTCAATTCATGTTTATGCTGAAAATATTTGGTTTGAATCCTCATTTATAGTTTATTCGTTCGGCAACCAGGTCGCAGCAAATATGCTAGGATATTAACATATCATCGTTACTAAAAACCTTACTAAAAATTGTCAAAGATAAAAATCTACACAACAAATCTTTATGAATGTGAGACGCATTTTAATCCATAGCATTCTATGTATCACACAACATGTGAAAATAAATCATTTGAATAATTTGAATTTTGTAAAGAGTAATCAAGTGTGTTGTACAAAAAGAAAAACTCGTGACTTGGGCATAGAAGTTTATTTACTCGATATCATATTTTGGTGTTTTTGTTCAAATGCGATCGTAACATGGTTAACTCTATAAATAAAAATACCCCCGGTATGCAATTCAAAATACAATGAACAAGTGAACAAAATCGAAGACCGATCACATAAAAACGGCCACATTCGAAAGTGTGAAGTGGTCGTATCTTATACTCGAGTGCCCTGATCCGGATTAACATGCTTGTCATGTTATGACGAGCGTAATGTTTTAAGGACACAATCGAGGTCATTTAAGGTCATATAAAGTCATCAAATACATAGCAGGTTACTTTATATAAGGGCATACTTGGCAATGATGCTAAACGCATACCTCTATGAATTAATAATATAACAGTATGCGCTATATAAAAACGCTAAATAAATAAATATTATTTGAGATTATTTAAAACATTTTTATTAACGTGAATAATATGGGCTCACGCAGATTCCATGCATTTTGTTAAATATATATCAAAATTTGAATATTCCTTTGAATATGGTAAGGTATACATGCATTGAAGGTTTTACTAAGGAATACAAGTATTGAGGGTTTAACTACAATATAGGTCTTTGATCAATTGAAACCTGAAACTAATCCGTAAAAATAATATCTATCTACTCAAATTTCAAAACGACAACATACCTCGTTGGTACATTGAATATAGTCTCAATGACATCTCATTTTCTATACATGTATGTTATGGGCAAAATTAGGGCTGTAAAGTGCAATTTATCTGAAAATCTTTAAACTTGTTTACGCATGAACGAATTTAACTATCGTTTGTAAGTGATTACATAATTATTGCAATAATTAAATCTCATGTGCTAGAACTAACGATTACAGGAAACGTTCGTATGTTGTACCCAATTGTTATGCTTAGTTACCAGTCCTAACAAAGACGAATCCTTTAAGCATATCACCAATAAATCCTTATTTAGCTAGCATCTCAACTGTTTATAGACATGTTATTCCTGGATAACTTTGACATTACATAATCTATTACAACTTAAAGTTTTATCTAGTTGGAAAAATAGAGGAAAGCTATGAGGAAAAATGATGAGAAATTGAGAAAAAAATGAATACAGTTTTGTATTTCAAAATTCTAAAAAAGTTCAACGTGAACGTCATGATTATATAGCTCAGTCTGTATGAATATTCTCAAGTGTTCAGTTAAGAGGCATAGGGATGAATCCATGGCCTTGGTATACATGTATTACGATGTCTCGTTCACGGACAAAGGACATGCATGTACATATTGAATTGATATATTTATATAGTTGGAATAGTTAAGAATGGCGTAATATGTGATACAATTGGGATGAAATATACAACAGCTATATTGTATGATCCCTTGATAGAGTTCATGATTAATTATCATTTGATTTTTTAAATTTATCTTCCGTTTTGAGCATTTCTAAATGCTTTCTCCAGTCGCAGTCCCGTGTTTCGTATGACTAAATAGAATTTATCAGGTTTCTAACCGCCCTGTTTTTACAGTTCTTTGTACAAATATTCCTGACCTTTTCCATTCTAATTACAGCTACAATATCATAAACCCCATTGAACATTTCAAGTATTTTATCAAGACCACCCATTTAAATGATACAATCCTATCCTAACTGTAATCAAACACTCATAATTATCACCAAAAAAAATACACGCAATCGGACTTAATGCGCAAACATCGAGCTTTTGTATAACATTCATGCTCTAGACGTAACAATAATAAATAATTGTATTTATCATTAGCGTAAAAATAGTTCACATTTTCACTGTCTGCAAAAACTTTCAGGGAGCCATTAAACCCTCACCATTTAATGTCAATTTACATCTAAATTTATCTAATCCATCCCTTATATGTATAGTTTTTAATTCATATCAGTTTCAGATGTTAATTGAATCTATTTGTAAAGCATCCGAGTGATTTAGTGGTCTGAGATTGAAATTTGATGAGTCTCTTTTGCATATTGTCACATAATTTACCAATTATTTTCTTCTTTTTTAAACATGATATGACAGTTTTTTTATGATATCTTCATTACCAATTCTATTCCCGGGAGTCTCACGCATTCCATAATTCAAAGCATTTCCATTTTAACCTATTCCGATTTTTTTTATTTGAGTTTAGTTAAGAGCGAAATCAGTATAATAATCCACATGAGTCTGATAACAAAGTTCTTCTTAATTTATACATTGATCTGATCTACAATGACCTCAGATCACTCACTCTTCCCTGACTCTTTCTGAATATGCAGTGCATCGAAATCAATTAACATGCAGTTGATTGCAAATCTTTGTAATAAATATTTTCAAATAAATTAAATTCGTTATAAAAATATTAATCTCTATATTTCCAAAAAAATATATATATAAATATACCTTTGATTGCCAGAGCTGCGAGGAATTTCCCGTTAGTTATTATCCTATTGCCAAACACTTAATTATGAAGAACTATTTTTATCATTACACAATGAGAAAAAATATCCTGAGTTCTCCTTCCATCTAATATTTCATTAATTTATATTTCCTAAATATGCATTTAATTTGATAAATCCAACAGATGCAAGTCAGTTTTCTATATCACAAATTTTAAGCATTTAGCACATTTGTACAAAACTATTGCTTCTCTATCCAGTGTCAACTCATAGTGGATACTCCTAACCCGCTAAACAGATGCAATGCAGCGATTTGCATGTTTAATTTGCAGATATTCTTGCCGTGCATTTGTGTGTGCGTTTCTCTATCTAAGACTCAGTAACCTTCTTAAGGAAAATAAGCTTGCATACACATTTGCGTGCAGATATCTCGATATAACAAAGCAGTTAAATCAATGTTAGCCACCGAAATGTACAATGTATACATATCCTTAGGGAGGCGTAGGAAGTTCAGAAATTTATTTCCAGATGCGATTTTCGTCCCCTTTGTTACAGCATATCACGTTAATAATGATATTCTAAGTACTGTTCCTACTCAAGGTTGCTGAAAAATAATATCGTTGCACGATGATCCCTAAGATATGCAATGTCGAATATGATATCTTGATAAGTACCTAAATCAGTTAATCATTGAAATTAATCAAATCGCCACCAAGACATCACACTCGACATATGGAATATTTATAGCTTAAAATAGGTAAGTCAGTGAATAAATCACTGCTACTTTAATATAACTTAATGCGATCACAATAAGACATCAAGATATTATAAGAGTTATTAAAGGGCAAATCGATTCGTATATCAAATGGTGGCGTTACGCGCAAAATCATGGTATATGTATATAGCTTGTTCTGTTTTGAGAATGCAGTTTTGGTCTTGAAATAATCCGGGCACCTTTGTAAAACCATTATTACTTTGCTATTGAAGCAAATGAGATTTTGCCAGGAAATCTGATTATCGATAAGATTTAAACCATATTTAATAAAATAGTAAATTATTACTCTAAATAGCATCAAGAATATATACCGTATCCGCTTAAGACAATGCAATGTGTATTTCACACATCAGAACCCGAAAACCAAAGATGAATTAATGTTACATCATAAAATTGAAAAATAACATTCATTGAACTCACATTGTACATTTATCATTACTATTTAAGTTTATTTATATAAAAACAGTTCATTTCATAACTGTTCAAGAATATTTCAATGTCAGTGCTTTACTTTTTCTGTCTTTCTCTTTAACATTCCTCCATTTTTATAAGCGAATGTCTCCATTCAGGGTTCTAACATATGCGATTTTTATTCAATTAGCGCCTTCAACAAAACCGCAGTGTTTGATTATCAAAGATGAAAATTTCAGACACCTTCATGTTATTTTATGCACGATAATAAAGTCTGTATTTACTTAGATAACAAAGTGGGTTTCTGGTATCTCTTTATCCATAATTTTCCTTATGAAGCATTCTTAACTGTAAATGATCGTTAAAAAAAAGAAACGCTACAAACCAATGCAAAAATGTATAACAGAAAGAAACTGAGTTGCTTTTCTATTCACAATAAAGATTATGACGATATATCGTGTGATATTCATACGCAAAATAAATCTGTAGTCCAGATTAAGCTTGTATTAACTGATTATTTTGCCCAGCATTTGGCTAAAAACGGATATAACTTCATTTTTATCACAGAACGGCTACAATTTACTTTCTTTCTTTTTCCTTTATAATAAATAATATATATAAAATATTACTTTAAAATCGACCCCAATAAAGGTTCGTTTTGTGTGTAAATATACAATGAACTACATGATCCCAATTGGTAGTTACACTGGAATGCAATATAATACTTAAGCACTCGTAACAATATTTGTATTTATGTGATTCATTCAATTTTCCACCTCTTTAAAAATAGAAGGAGCAATAAATAGACATCAATTGAAATTCAACTCGTTTGCAATGAATGGAATGGGTTTATTTAGGAAAAGCCGTTTGCATAATATGCTTACGATAAAAAATGACGAATAAAAGTTCCTTCCTAAAATTTAGTTCAAGAGTTCGAATTTTATTTCGTTAAACAAAAATATGGCTCTACAAGTATTATAAATCCCCTCGGCCTGGTTCATCCTGTTACTTCGACAAGAACAATTTACAATGCCCATTTTATATAAGTATTTTGTGATAGCTGTAGATAGGTGTATGTGTTTCACTAAATTCTGCATCAATCGCAAAATGTTTAAGAGAAAAACATATTACGTTGGTGTCAAAACATTTAACCGAGCAACGTATACAATGTATAAGAGCCTTCAATATAATTTTGTAACTTGCATGCAAAACAAAAATATATATTTTGTTCACATATAATATTAATCACATGTTTTGCATGGACCCCTCGGGTAACATTCTTGTGAGTTTTCAAGCAGTTGGTTGCCCTAGCAAATCTAATATCACCAGATTTGTTCATTTTTAGCAGTTATTGTTGAAACGCTTGGTATGGCCGGGTAGCCACCTGTGAAACTTTCTTGGATTACTGTGTAATTCAAATAAAATTTAACGAATCCTTTATCGCTGGATTTACATTAGTTTCGTTACATTTCACAGCGATTGCGAAAACTCAAAAGGCGCCTGCCCGCATCAATATTCACTTTTGGGTATTATCGAAACATGCATACTATATAAGCCGTAACATTGGTCTTGTTTGTACTTCACACTCTTATCACAATATTGTGATACACCCTCTCTATCGTCTCTTGACATTGAAACGTAAACGCGGATAGCCGTAAAATCGTGCATGCCGACCTCTTAGGTGTGGCTATATTTCTTCTTAATTTGAACAGAAAAAATATTATTAAAGAGATTATAGGCCATATTCGTTTTCTGTAATAAAATATTATCTTTCAATACCAAAACTAAAACTCAGGATTTTGGCCCAAAGTTTGATTTTGAAATATAGTTTGTTATCTTAGAATTAAATCACATACTTTGCATGAAGGTGGTCATTTTTAATGACAATGCTGAAGCCGAAGGCTAAGTTGATCAAAGTCGACTGTCTAAAAA
Organism: Hydroides elegans; assembly: GCA_001703475.1. Lineage (NCBI taxonomy): Eukaryota > Metazoa > Annelida > Polychaeta > Sabellida > Serpulidae > Hydroides > Hydroides elegans. The sequence goes on along the minus strand of LQRL01094135.1, from coordinate 18,534 downwards.
CGTTAAGAAATCATTTATTTTGTATAAATAACTACCGGTAAGCTGTGCGTGTTAGTATATCGTAAAAAAAAAGATTAAAGTGTCTCCCATTAACAGAGATCAAAATAACTTTCTGAATATTTGGTTTAGAGCACTACAATAAAGGTTAGCATGAGAGTATGCGCATATTTAGTCATCTGTTAAAGTTAATTTCTTATGCACACGCAAATTAACGTGCTAATAGCGACAAGGTTATGCGACACTATGTCACATATTTTGTATATTCAGTACATAAAAAAATATTTTATTAACCTTAAGGTTAATTATCGTTTTTATATGTCCATATAAAGTTTATTTAAGACCTCGTCTAGTTTATACCGTTATAGAACGCGTAACAGAGCATGGATTTGCTATGCTTATCATATGCTTAGCATCTCATGATGACATATTTTAGATATGGCATTTGCTTGAGATAAGACTTTATCACGGAAATACATTATAGCAGCTGGATATTTTTTCTGAAGTGTCCCTGTTAAAACCGAAAATTGCCCAAATGTGAAAATAAAGGCCGAAATTGAAGGGGCCGAAAACTCTCGACCAAGGGGCCGAAGTGTCTTTTTCTGAGTTGTGACCAAATCACCCAAATTGTTTGGTCAACTCACCCAAATGTTTGGTCAACTCACCCAAGTTTTTGGACAACTCACCCAAGTTTTAAAACATATGATAAAAATGTAAAGTATTTCGTCAAATTATGCGACAAACAATATTTAGGTGAGTGTCCAAAAACTTGGGTGAGTTGTCCAAAACATTTGGGTGAGTTGACTAAAAACTTAGATGAGTTGTCCAAGAATCTGGGTGAGTTGACCCCTTTTTATTTGGGTGAGTTGGTTTTGGATAAGTTGTCCTGATACCAATCAGATGGACTCAAATTGTTTACCCTTTTCCTTAGCATTGCTATTTCTTCCAATCATTTATGGCAGAATAAAATGAAAATATTATTGTGGTTTTAACTAAAGGTGTAGACACATAGGATGAAACAACCATTTCCGATGGTTGTTTCCTTTGGAAATAACCCTTTTTTGGCGTTGCGTAAAAGGACACACCATCCAATGGTAGTCTGGGCCACTTCTTTTTCAAGTGTGACGTTTATAATTATTGCGTGGCATTAGCGTTTTCCGAACAATTAGAGAACAATTGCTTGGTTCTTTAGTTACCAATTATTGGGTTTTAAATGTGTTTTTGCCAAATATTCATATCAACTTTTACAGTTTTACATAAACAAACGACTCATATTTAGCAAAAAACTTATGAAAACATAACGCTTATGCAAATGGTTGTTTCATCAAAAATGGTTGTTTCATCCAATGTTTCTACACCTTTAGCAAATACAGATATAAAACACTTTACTAGATTTCACCAGATCCACTTTAAACATGTTTTTATTTAATCTGAAAATTGACACCGTGCGAATTTCATCAGGAGATTATATGTATATTCATATCTAATTTAATCTATGAAAAGCCTTATCGGAAAGCATTCATCAGATCCAGCTAGACTTCGTTATAAAATTTATTAAAGTATAGAAACTGTAACATACAGTAATTATTGCCTTGCATGCAATAGCTAACTTTAACCTTATGACGTAGCCCCGAAGCAGTTCATTCACTGGTTTGCATGCGATCGATACGATGTGCGGGTTATATCTAGCAGAGAAATGCTTGTGTGCAACAAGCCTCTATAGCTCAGTGGTAGAGCACTGGTCTCGTAAACCAGGGGTCCTGAGTTCAAACCTCAGTGGGGGCAATTAATTTTTCCCATTTCTTGATTCTTATTTAATGGCATACAATAGTTAGAAATAAATTAATACACTGTTCGCAATAGATCTATCTACCGTACTCGACCGCCGGAACGCCCAGGGCGTTAAAAGTGAAATTTCGAAATTTAAGGGGTGGGCGTTTATCCGAGCAGGTGGGCGTTTAAACGAATTTTTATAAAGGGGTTTTTATGTCAAACCATTCTGAACAAAAACGACATGCAATATATCTGATATGATTCCGGATAGTTTGCATGGTATGAATGCGGACCTTAATACAAGTTAAATTATAAACATAACTTAGCAATATGTTTAAGCTATACAGTACTGAAGGGTCACTTATCCACCAAAAGTTTGGCTATCTTTGCAATAAATGTGTCTGGAGACTTTGACGTGCCCAACGAATACATGGCATGGGTATTTTTTTCCATCAGCACGCCTATGTATAAGTCGTCTCTCTTTTAAACTCTGGTTCGTTATCTATAAAAAAATGAAATGGGCGTTTAACCGAGCAGGTGGGCGTTTAATCGAAATTTTTCGAAAGTAGGGGGTGGGCGTTTAACCGGGGTTGGGCGTTCCGGTGGTCGAGTACGGTATGCAATTCATATACACTAAAATTGTTAATAAACTAAGTTTTTTAGTATTCACCAATTCCACTGCAAACCAAGTCAATCAGTTTTTTTTAATATTTCGGTAAAATTAAGATTTTTGGTTCCCTAAAAGTTAGATAAAAATGCAAGTTGTTCTGATCCATCAGGGCAATAAACATTCATATTACTCTCGAAATACAATGTTGTATTTTAATATGTTGTTGCCTCCGTTGAAATCCGCAGGCTCCTAATTAAGGGGATGACTGACCCTTTTGAAAGGGAATAAAATGCCCGCACACTTCGCACGCCAGTTTAAGGTGAACTTAAGACCCATTTATATTATTCCTGTTTTTCTATTGTGAAATTAATTAATAATAAATGGGTGCATACAAATAAAGAGATAATTAGGTGCGAATACAGTCCGAAAAATGGGTCACAGGTATATAATATATAAGAGCCGAACGAAGGCGTATTTTTTTTTTCATCATACATTATATGAAAGTTAAACGGAGGAAGGGGCGCCGCATTTACTATGATTCGAATTCTTACATCATGGTATTAAGGTATTTTTGCAGGCACCTCTTCATATCAGGGATCAATATTATAAAATAAAAATGTTATTCTCCAACCCGGATCGTTTGAACGAAACAGCTGTGAACGACTCAAGTGCCGTTTTGACAATACCCCAAGGTCAATTGATGGCACTTCACAATTCACAACAATGTGTCAAGTCTGGAGACGTGACAAACTCAAGGAACAGACAACATAAAAATGCAAATGAGGTTTAAAATACATATAAATTGTATATACCGGTAACCTGATAATAATCCAGTGATATATTGCCGATTATGTTCGATCTTAAAAAAGAGAACAATGAAAAAATTTTACAAATGCAAAATGGTCCAATACTACCGGTATACCATGATGTGTATCTTATCCTTAGCGCAAGTGCGATCGTCATCTCAAACGGTACTCGCGCAAAAGAAACGAGACTCGCGCATGATATCAAGCAAGTGAACCACGGAGATCAAAAGTGCGAGAGCAAAAACATCTTTGAATGGTCAATGTATCATTTCTTTTAGTATGGATTATTTTATTTTATTTTAGAAATAGCACGAGCGAACGACACTCGCGAAGCCAAAGTATAGACTGAAGAATAAAACGTACTACTGTAACGAGGCTTAGTCTTTATGAACACCACAATTTGACGTTGTTTGATTAATCTTAGGTAGACTGACCTTTTCTTAACTAAACATATAATATCCTTAAATACATTTATTCAAAAGATTATAACTACCATTTTTGAAGAACTTAAACCTTGTTGCTCAAGTACCCAAACAATATTCAAAGTGTTCGACACATTTTCAGATCAGACACTTTCTCTATTTACTCACCTTCTAGATTAGTCAAGTAATGCCTTGAACAGGTGTCCACAATATGATGAGAACCGCGAAATTCAGGATGAGCCTCAATGAAATTTGAAGCCACGGAATTTCCCATTTTTTAATTCCTTTTGTAGGTACTTCTCACTTGGGTGGTTGCACACTTCTGAGTTGAAGATGCGCCTGTCAATGTGTGAAAAATAGATATTATTAGTGTTGTTGAGGTATAAGGAAATTCAATATTTGTTTTGACTAAAAATAGCCCAAAACATGTGTTTGTCTGATACGTAGCATATATTTTTTATTGAAAATCAAATTCACTCTACATTTGTACCGACAGCTAGATTACTATTCAAAACGTGTTCATGTGCTTTCCAGAAATGAAACCACCCTTGCAATAAGGCGGAAGGAAAATTGGCTTGTTTTTATAATTGAAAGGTAAAAATAATCAAATTAATGAAGAATCTTTAATGAAGAATCTCAAAAACTCCAAATGTAGATTTGTTTTGTGAATTAAAGGTATTCTAGCTTTAGTGACATCTAGGTTGATAACTTGATTACTTAATAAGCAAGTATTTCAAAATCATAAACTATTTAGCAAAACCAAGCAGACGAGCAGATGCTATTCGTTCTGTACAAACTTCTCAATGTCTTGCCCCTTCCAGTCAAAGGTTAAGCGAATGACTCTTGATTACTTTTGAGTATTTGTTGATTACTTGAGTCCCTCTGTGTGCATCTCTCTGCAATAGAAGTCTACATAACTACACGTTTTTGTTTATTTAGGTATTCATAGACATTTGTAAATTTACTCAATTCATTAAAATGTGACTCATAATATTACCAATACACTGTATGTGACTTATATGCATGAGCAAGTAGTTGAGTAAACTCGTTAAGTTCCAATTCAGCTTCTGCCCCTGTATGTAAAACAAAGGGCTTTTTTCTGCAGATAAATATAGAAAATGGCCACCTGCTCATTGGAACGCAAGACCATCGGACTTCTGACCATCTGCTTTCTGATACTAATTTCTTTAGACGGATTAATCGAAAAATGACGCACTTTTGGGGTTCTTTTGAGCTTTCGTCCCGAATATCTCATAAAACGGTTTAACTTTGCCATTGATTTAAATGTCATTAGAACACACTATCATAGCTCTTTGAAATCATATAACAATAATTCCAATCATGAACCACGGTCTCAGTATATAACGAATTGAATACTAAAAAAACGCACCAGGTGCATAATCGAAAATTGACGCACCCTGTTTTTATAATAAACGAACAATGATACACAACGATTTTGGATTTTTGAAAATATTGTATCAGATATGCCAAATTAATTAACCATTCCAAAAGTTAAGACAGTTAAATGGTTGACAAGTATACTTTCAACACTGCAAGTTATATACATGTGCTTATAAGTTTAAGCAATAATGTTCCACGTTAAAATTAATCCGTCGATATGCATTTGCGTTAAAGTATCAAAATTAAGGTAAAATTGGCTTATCCTACATGTTGAATGTAAAGATTATTAAATTATATACAATTATAAAGCTTTAATTAGTTAATTTAAGGCATGTTTTATGTATTATGATGGAGTGACTTTATAAGCGCCGCAAATGAAGAAAAATCCAACATTTTAAGGATTTATCATACCCAAAATACACAAATCACAAAGCAAATCACAGATAAACATCGATTAGATATTTCCGAACCGGTTATCTTAACCAAACCATAGGTGCGTCATTTTTCGATTATAGCACGAGGCCATCATTGTAAGTTTTAATGAGCCATATATCGAAACTCAGATTTATTACTTTAAATTTAGTAACATTATTTTAAAAGGTGATCATAGAGTGTTTCATTGATATACAGAACAATGACAAAGAAAACACACTTTAGGAAAAAATCAACATTAAAGCTAAAAAGTTATTAAAAATTGCGTCATTTTTCGATTAGTCCGTCTACATTCAAAACAATGCAAATCAATAAAATGAAATATTGTAAATACGTTAATAATGTTATTTAATTATTTCAATAGATATGATTACAAAGGGAATAGAGATAAGATATTTTACTGATGCAATTTATCGTTATTTCCATTTCCAACCATGCTAGACGATGAAAGTCATTACCTGTCCGAAATTCGCAGACTTGTATAAGGTCACACATACACACACTTCGATGACTAAATGCAATACAAGGATAATCAGGATCATATGCAAGGTTGGTATAATCGCACAAGGCTAAATTTCAAGAGCGCGCGATTTCGTTTTCAAAGATACGCACACAATATCAAGGGCCTCGTCTGGAGATTTTAATTTGCTGAATCAACATGCATTTTGCATCAGGAGGTTAGAATCTACCGGTACTTTTGATATGCACCCTAAACCTATATTGATCGAAATATTGACGTAAATTCGTGGTCACCCGAAAGATGATTTTCATCAGATCATACTATCCGCATTGACACACTAATTTTCAAATACCCTATGAGCAAACTTCGCTTCTTTTATAATTCGCTATAATCGTATAGCATTGGCAAAATAATACTAATAAACGACGCGTAATCTAATCACGAAGCTCGTTTTCGCCTCTTGATTTGACGATTGCAATGAAATTACGCTGAACGGCGAGATAAAAAACACAAAAATCGAAAAGGTTGCCGCTACCGATAACATTGCTTACGGTCATTCGGTTATCATTCAGTGCTAACAACTGCAAGGTTGCCCGTGAATACGTGCGATATGGACATTCAGCTAACCGTATGGTTTCATTAATAATCGCCGGTACACTTTACTTGTATATTTTATCCATTTTACAAGGAAATCGGAGAATAGGAAGCCAATCATATATAAAATATAAATATCGCATTATATTACACTGACTTTTCTCACTGTTAAATAGAAAAAAAAAGAATGACGAATAACTAAAATGCGATTGGCTTCGGTATGTGACCGATCTCTAACAGAGATACTTTCTCCGAGATACGAAGCGGAATGAATTTTATAACAATAGAATCTGAATTACAGTTGCGGTAATTACAACTATTTTATTTACGAGCTGACGAAAAGAAAGACCTTAAATTGACGAAAGGGAGCCATGGCGACTAAACATTTTGATAAAAATGGCCACAGAAAGTCAGATTTCTACAAGGTCATAAATTAACTGAATTCGAAATCCGTTACTACAGTAGACAGCTCGAGACGATACGAACAAATTAGTTTATAAGTCAGCTATATTAATTTCTGGTGGTGCAAAAATAAGTAGCCATGATGTTTTCTTATTAATTGTTAAGAGGGGAGGGGGGCGGGCGAAACTTCATTTTTTAATTTATATGTATCCATAATATTCTTAAACTTTGTACTTTCGATAATATCAAAATTTTTAGGGTTTCTCTCTGTTAAAACTATATTTCTGATTTTACTCGAATGATGAATGATAAGCATTAAATAATTAATTTCTTAATCTATAGACTACAAATCCTATAATATACGGTTTAAACCCAATGCATAACCCAAACGCCCAAATTTTGTTTAAAATGCCCACGTTCAAATTCTTAGCGCGATTTATTTCCAAGTGAGTATCGGACTTTCACGAGTGCTTTTTAAACCAATCGATATTTGTAGCTTTTTGCATCCTTTAACATCAATGTCCTATTATAGAAATGGTTTAATGGTTAAAGACTTTAATGTGTGAAAATTATCGAAATTTTTTGGAGACTGGGGATGTCTCCGTTCATTTCCCTTTGATAATTCAACGATAAAGGGCATTTAAACTTAAATCGTATTGGGATACTCGAGATATTGAAAGTTATTGCTTATGATAAGAATGCGGACAATATTTTAATACCGAGTCATACTGGCGGTAATATTTTTAGGGGAACAAGCTAAACTTAGGGTAGGTAGAACACCTTTGAATAACCATTTATATTACTCCTGAATTCAATTTTACATATACACAAAAGTAAAGCAATTTGTCGGCGACGAACAGTGTAGAACCTACAATTGGTGTTTTTATGGGAAGGATACCATTAATTTGAAGTTTAGATAGAATGAGCTTTTTATCGATATTGCTGTTGCAAAATTGCTGGTTTCAAATAAAATTTGTCCTTCAATGTTTTTCATGCATAATTATGCGAATTTAGGGCTTAATTAAAACAGAAAATAAAACGCCAATTGATTTTCTACAAACATAGTATTTTATTGAGTACAGATGAAACACAATGAACGACTTCTGAAGAAATGGATGGTAATGGCTATCGTTACAAAAACGTGTTGATGAAATGCATTATCTTAGCACACACTATGTCACAAAAAACATGCCCATGTCCTTAATCAAAAGGGATTACAATATGAACATTTTACTTATAAATACCACCCTGTATATTCAACGAAAAAGCTTGTCCCGCTTTCAAGAATCACATGTATATCAACTGGAAATTTACATATTTCATTCAAATATTCACATTATAACTTTCAGTGAATTCATCCTGATTGCTTAAAACTTTGATTTGTGTAATATAACCGGTAAAAAAATATAAATGCAAAATATGTCGCACTTCGCTAGCATTAGCTGTGTATAACATTGAGTCTGTGATGGTTTATAATATCTTTAGACTTTACAATGACTATGGTAAAAGCAAACTTGAAATGTTATAATTATTATAGACCCCTCCAGCTTGACTAACTTTCAAATTCTGGAATGCAAAAAGAGAGGGGACCGAAATCTTCGACAAACCATCAAATGCATAGCGTTTACTTTATTGGGGACTCCGATCAGATAAAGATAATATGACCCGTCATTCTCTCTACAT
>LQRL01094134.1:0-10130 GCA_001703475.1 Hydroides elegans | reverse complement strand
TTATTTCCATGCAGAACAATGGTATGTGTTTGTCAATTTCAAAAGCAATTCGCTCGTCTAGCCTCTTTTCATTATGTTTGCTCAATATATTTATGAATATACCGTTTTAGAATAAATGAAAACAAAACGAATTAATTTCATCATCATCATCATCATCATCATCATCATGATCATCATTAACATTATCATCATCATCCTCATCATCAATTGTCAATTATATTGCGCATATGGCACATATGCGCTACAATATATCATTAATATCCACTAATAGTATGATTTCTTGACAAAATGACTTTGTTTTTGAACAGAGCAAGAGATTGTTGCTCTCGCATAGAAACGGGTAATGCGTTCCAGAGTTTCAGTATGGAGTGACGAAATGCGCGATCGCCGTACGAATTTCGCGTTTTCGGAACATGGAGATATAGGCAATCGGAGGATCTAAGACGTCGTGATGGGTTGTAGGGCTTGATGAAATCTGAAGTTTATAAAGGACTACTAATAAAAACACATAAATTCATACTTGTTATCACAAATATAGTGTGCAGCTGTTTCATCGAACTATAATACATAGACATGGACATAGAATTATAATACCAAAGAAACTTAGCTTAATGTGCTATCATCAACATTTTTATATAGCCTTTTATATTTATTTCCTAAACGCTTGATACAAATTTTTAAAAAGTAGATAACATATAAAATAAATCTGTATTGAAAAATAAACTCTAAGAGCATAGTCTTACCACAAATATAAGCTATTTTTAAAACGTATTTATTGATTACTTGAAAGTAATTGTTAATAGATGAAGATTAACTCGAAAATGCGATATGTCAAGGCAAAACGTTCAATATTGGAGGAACTGTTTCATACGAATGCCCAATCAGATGGTGATACAAATTTCGTAGCGGGTTTTGGGTAGTTTTCATTCAAGGCTTTGTATGCAGTTGATTAGATGTTGTATTCAACTATGCACAGAATATATATCCAATAAAGCTGCTATTAAACAGCCAATATATGGCATTTAGCTGGCTGACTTATTTTGCTTCAGCAGATAAATGACTCTTAATTCTTTTACTCTCTCAATGCAATTTCGTCCCAAATGTCCGGATTTCTTAAAGATACACTGATTATGTATTCAGCCCTGGACAGAATATATATCTAAAAGAGCTAGAAGAAAGCTGCAGATATATGACATTTAACATACCAACTTATTCGTCTTTAGCAGATGAAGGACTCTTTCTTGCTATCTCAATGCAAATCTGTCCCAAAGGTCCAGGTTTCGGAACGATGCACTGCTATAAACTTTCTTAAAAGTATAAAGCATTTGGCCCGTTAAGTGTTCGTTTTAGCGTGAAACAATATCTACAGCAATATCTACAACACATTCAAGATTGTCAAAGAGGGATTCCAATATACGGTATATTATAAGACGATATCGTTTATCATTGTTGTAAACAAGGCTCCTAATCTTTTACACTTTTGGTATGATTCATATCTGCTCATTGATATTTGTCCATCTGTGACGTTTATTGACAAGGCTTCTAATTATATACAAATTTGGTACATGCAATCTCTGCTCATTGATAATTGGGGTTTGGTGTCGTTTGATGGGTCAGGTAGACCTGTTTAAGTATGGTTTAAGCTATGACGTCGACATAATTGAGGAATCTTATAACCAAAAAGATACATTACATAAAAACCACTTAAATGACCATAAATGACGACTTTGATTCTACAAGCAGCAGCACGCGGCTAGAAATATTTACTTATTATAGAATAGAAGAATTAATTAGATTATCCTGTTATATGAAATGAATGACCAGTGATTCCAAAGTGAATATTGCTATTGAGCCATCAGTGGTGTCAAACGTGTGATTTATTTTGATTTAACATTATATGGCGTTATGATAAAATAATGTTACACAACTTATTTTAGTACAAGTCACTTTACACCATCACATACGCTTCAGTAAGAGTAAGATGTTCTTGATGATTAGTTAAGTACTTTTCACAATCCTAGTCCCGTTCGTTGTAGAGCCTATCGCGTCGTCCTTGGCAAGACTGTTTAGGTTGGCTTCTGTGATAAACAATGTATAGTATGTTATTTACAGAAGAACCAATCACGAACGCATGCCCACTGATAACAAATGTATAAGGATATAAGGGCTTCACTATTGACCTGTCTCATGAATACACAATAAATATCGCCTCCATTGAAGTTGCCATTGGTTTGGGTAACCCGTCCCAAGCATTTACTTACTCAACAAACTCTGCACAGCACTTGACACCTCGTTGATGAGTGATGTTCAATTAAAAAGAGTCCGAGGTCTCATAAGATATTCCGTCCCCCTTTCAGAGCCACTATGCAAAATGCGAATCAACTGGTTTATTTTTGTTTCATCGCAGTCGAAGGTATTTATTGATAAGAACAGTATTCTATGAGACATATATATATATATAGGAGGAAGTAATATATTTTTGGGGGTATTATTGGTAATATTGAGGTACGTAAAAATCACTTCATTGTTGTATTCATCAAAGGTTGTTTGTGTTCTATCAAATTCATATCGAAAAAATGCGGTTCAAGATGAACATTTTACCTTTTTTTTGTAATTTGTAAAGTTAAATTAAAGATAAGTTTTTATCATTATATTTTTTTAAAATCTCGAATAAATTGGATATACCCTCAGGACCGGGCGAGAGTGAGGGAGTGATGATCGGTCCACCGGTAGATACACGGAGACGACTACGCGGCGTTTAAGGACAGGCATATCGAACAACGGAGTTGCGGAAAAACGTTGAAGAACAAGAGAGGGCTCAATATTCACCGAGATAAAATGGGCTGCCAGCCAATTGTTAACTTGGAACAACGCGCAAGGGAACTTGGTGAGACGTCGGAAAGGCCACACCAGGAAGCATACCACAGTGTGAGGCCTATCCCAGTACCGAGGGATCAAGAGGCGGGGCACGAACATCGAAGAGTTAATCCAGAAGAAGAGAAACGGAAGGAAAGAATAAACTGGCCAGCGCAACGGGAAAAGGAAAAATGGAACAGACTTGATGAACACTTGGATACCCTATTAGAAACAACATTAAGGGGTGATGTAGATCGGAAGATGAGGACACTGTCCTCCGTCATCTATCAAGTGTGCAAGGAAACATTCGGAGTGAGAGAAGTCAAGACAAAACCCAAAAAACGACACCAAACAAAAGAAAAACGCAAATTCAAGAGCTGCGATCAGATTTAAAGAGCCTGCGCAAACGATTCAAAGAGGCTACATCAGAGGAGAAGGCCCCAATAGCGGACCTTCTCGATATAACCGCGAGCAGTTGAGGTGTCTTCGAAGGGCGGAGAACCACAGAAGAAACAGGCGCGAGAGAAGACACAAACGTGCGCGCTTCACGTCAAATCCATTCGGATACGTCGCAGGCATGTTGGGTGAGAAACGAAGTGGAGTGTTGAAAAAACCGAAAGAGGAAGTCGAGAACCACCTAAGGCTTACCCACAACGATCCAGAAAGAGAACATGAACTACCCCCGAACGCCAAAGTAAAATTTCAACCAGAGCCGACAGATCCATTCGATACCAACAGTAGCAAGTGCCTCGGAAAGTGGTTCACAATCGATGGAAAGGACACACCAATGGTACTGAATATGACCGAGCAAGCTGAAACCTGGCTAAAGGAGGTCGACAAAAGCGGACTCCCAGGATCGTTCAAAACATGTAGCTACCAGCATGGGATACTCCCACGACTAATCTGGCCAATTTCCATCTACGACATACCACTGACTACGATAGAGAAGTTCGAAGGGAAAGTGAGCACTTTCCTGCGGAAATGATTGTCTTTACCAAAGAGCCTTAGCAGCATTGCATTGTACAACAAAGGAAGTGTGCTGCAGCTACCGATGACATCCATAGTCGAGGATTATAAAGTCGCAAATGTTCGTCACATAATGAACCTCCGCTATAACAAGGACGACAAAGTCAAAGGTGACCAACTTGATCACAGGACAAGGCTTAAGTGGAAGGCACAAAAGGCATTGGATGAGGCAGAGTCGAGGCTGAGGCATGAAGACCTCGTTGGCACCGTCACCCAAGGTAGATTGGGCTTAGGATGTATCACCCGAGCACATTGGAGAGGAGCGAGCAGCCGCCAGCGAAGGGAGATGGTCCAGCAAGTGGTGCGCCAGCACGAAGAAGAAACAAGACAAACTCAGGCAGTGAGTTTGAAGGTCCAAGGGAAGTGGATGCGTTGGGAAAACATACGCAGCAGAAAACTCACGTGGAATGAATTGTGGCAAACTGAGTCAAACAAGCTGAAATTCGCTATCGCTTCGGTGTATGACGTCCTACCGTCTCCTAGCAACTTAGCAATATGGAAGTTGACTGACGATCCGGCATGTGAGAATTGTGGGAGGCGGGCGACGCTAGAGCACATATTGAGCTCGTGCCCTAAATCGCTGTTAGGAGGAAAGTACCGATGGAGGCATGACCAGGTGCTTGAAGCCATAGCGGATTTTGTTTTATATAATAATAATAATATATTTTATTGATTGCAACATGGTATGTTGAATTGAGTACAAATACATGCATACTAAAATAATACAATACAATTTTATATATAAAGCTATATGAAATGTTACTCTACTATGTTTTGAAACTTTAACTGACTAGACCGTGACTAGCATTGGTTGACTATAACTAAACGTTATTTAGTGTGTAAGGTAAAAATGAGTTCCTATATCTGTTCGTTCGACATTTTACTTTCTCAAATTTGTTTTGCTGTCTAAAGTTATAGTTCACTACTCTTTGTTTCGGTAACATGTCGTGTATTTTATCGTTCGATTTCTGTTTTTACTAAAAAAGTCCTTACAAATATTGAGTCTGCGCTTTTCAAGAGCCGTGAGGTTTAGCTGCTGTAGACTTTCTTGGTACTGGAGGCCTGGTTTGATTATATTGAGGGCTTTGATAGCGGATGGATTAAATACAGCAGTGAAAAACGCGAAAGGGAAACAGCCACGACCCGAATTCATCAAGTACGTAACAGATGCCACCACACTAGCTAGCAAGACTAGCGTTCGTGGTAGCGCCGCAGGAATACTCGCCATGGCCAACGACTGGATACTGCTAGTAGACCTAAAGAGACAGTTACGCTTCCCCGAATATATCGCGCCTACAAACCTCCGACCCGACATCGTCATATCTTCAAAAGAAAGCAAAGTGTGCGTTATCATGGAGCTAACGGTTCCGTGTGAGGAAAGAATCGAAGAGGCCCATGAACGGAAGATGCTCAAATATGCGGAATTGGTCGATAAATGCAAAGACAACGGTTGGAAAACTTAGTGTTTTCCGTTTGAGATCGACTGTCGCGGGTTCCCAGGCCAATCTACATGGATATCGCTGAAGATGCTCGGCGTGATCGGAAAGGAGCGGCACATAGTGATAGACAAGGCGGGGAGAACGGCAGAATCCGCACCGACGTGGATGTGGAATAGAAAGAGACATACAAATCCTGATAATGACACCATCGACCCACAAGCGCATCATTGGGCACCTCACTACCTAGTGAAACTAGCGTTCGAGGTAGCGCCACGAAAGCGGGTCGCTCGCACTCGGTTCCCTCACTAGCTAGCAAGACTAGCGATCGAGGGAACGCCGCAGCCGAATCCACCCGACGCGGTAAATCGCAACACCACCAATGCGCGGTATGTGGTAGTGACACTCATCAAACCCTAAAAAGCCATGCCCAAAACGACGACATCGACCGCTTAGAAACGTAAGAGCGTTCTAAGGCAAAAATGACAAAAATCTCAGCAATTTCTACCCGTGCTCAGTTAAAGTGTTTGAACGCCGCTTCAGGTCCACCAAACATGCGTACCAGCTCATGAAGGCTCGCTACTACGGGATGGAGGAACTGGCTGAGGAAATCTGTAAACAGCCTAATGCATGTGGAGCCAAGAAACTAGCAAAGCAAGTGGTTACTGAGGATAGTTGGGAGGAAGAAAAACTAGAGGTCATGAGTGCCATAATAAGAGCCAAAGCAGAATGTGTACCAGAGAACCGAAGAGAGCTGCTGAAGTGTGATGTGATTTTAGAAGCAGTATACGGTGACAACTACTGGTCATGTGGGCTCAAAACACACGATGTGCCGTGGGCAAACGAAAAAGATTGGCCTGGAAAAAACATCATGGGGCAGCTTCATATGAAGCTCCGTGAAGAATTATAACATGAAGAATCGGTGAAATAGGAGCTCGTACCAAGCCGGCCGCGGGAGGGTGAGGAGAAGCCTTACTGGGGAGCCTGGTGAAGCTGGTCGCCTTCAGAAATCAGAAACCAGCAGTGACACCAGGAGAAGGCCTGATGACACCCGCGGCCTCGCGTCTCAAGACGTATGTGAGTATATGTATATGGAAATCTCAATTTACATCGGATAAAAAAAAGTGGCGATGCATAAAGATATATAACTGCCTTGGACTCTTTTGTGCGTTCATGCAAAGTGATTAACATGGTTTTGTATATTTCCAGAATGCATGCCCAGTGATAACAAATATAAGCATATAAGGACTTCTCATGCCTACACAATCAATTGCAATTTCCCTAAAGTTGCCTTTGATATCGGAAGCTTTAAGCCTATTTGTAACCACACTTTCCATGAAGAAAAGTTCATCAACGTGCATTTATTCTTCCCTTTCGATGATCATGCGTATATTGCTTGGAAAAATATTTTAGCCGCTGTGGCTTTTATTTTCTTATCCCATTTATGGCATGTTTGTGTGTTTGATAGATGACATTTTAAACAACATATTTGGTTACAGGAGGGTGATATTGTCCGCATATTAGTATGTCTATTGTATATCGCTTGAAATCACTGATACAAATATATAATGAAGGGGCATTATCACTTATTGAACTTGTATGATCTTCATGGACGACAAGCTACTGAAGAAAAGAGACTATGGAGGTTCATGACATGCATCTTAAATTGAAATGCTAGGGTACCATTTTGAATAGCCGACATGGGTAGCTCACATGTTAAACCGATTTCCATTTAATTTAGATTACATAAAACAGGAGTTATGAATGAATATGAATTATGTTCTCTTTATCTAGTAAATAGGCTCCATTGAGTATGGAGGGAGAAGAAAAGCTAAAGAAATAGTCATACGAACTTTTTTTTAGTTCAATATACAGCTTTTGAAACAGAATATTATATTTTCATTATCTTTGGATTTGTACTTCCGGTGTAAGTTTAGCAAGTTTTTTCTTTTCATGTTATTAATTGACAGTCGTACGACATATACCATTTTGCATTTATATTTTCATTTATATTGTTTTTCGATACATTTCTTATCTACGATGCTTTCAGCACCTATGTAAAATGTGATCTTTATTTTTTTTTGCCGTTTGTACGAGGTTGAGGTCCTTCAAATAGCCTGACCTAAGCCTGGACTATGACATGACTATTCCTGAGCCTCAATTAAGAATGATAATTTTATATGCCTGTAGATGATCACCAATAGCCGTAAGAAACCCTGTGCTATATAAGACCGCAAATTAAGGTTGCTTACAAGCCAAGGTCGAGGTTCGAAAGGTGTTTTCGGTAAATGTTAGTATAACGCATGACCTGACATTTTAAAGCTTAACAATACACATGCACTATTATATGGTAATGCGACATAGATTGAAAGAGAGAGGGAGAGAAAAATTGAAATGTTTTAGTCGAAACTAATATAAATCACTTTAGACAAATGGCCGATAATCGAGATATGAAATTCGAACAATAATCATTTATGTAGCGATTCCAGACCATTTTCAAATATTTGATAAAAATGTCTTATTTAGTATCGTTGGAAAGGTATAATCATGCAGGGATAATTCTAGCGTGCGCCATGTGCGCCATGGCGCACACTTTTTATATACGGCGCACAGAAATTTTGACTGTGCGCCGTAATGGCGCATGGTTTTCTAGAACGGCGCACGAAAAATTCGCATCTGCGCCTTTTTTCATAGAACTTATTCAATACATTTGTGTAAAAGAAAATTATAATGATCTACAATTAATATGTTATACAACTGCAATCTCAACAACTCGATGGCTTTTTGATTATCAGATGTGTAGGCCCCCTATATGATATATGAGGCTGATACTGACCATCGCATCCTATTTATGATAAGCCATATACAGAATGATTAAGATGCTACATCTTGTAAAGGGAAGGGACCAGTCGAAACTTAGATTACCTTAGAATCACTGCTCAATCTAGAGTGCATTTTGATTTCAAAGTGACCCATGTTCTTGTAATATCTGCGTCTTTTGACGAAACTATTCTCTTTCGGAGACGTACTTTCCTCTTTAAAATGTGTTAATATTCACTTTTAATAAAATGTTGTATTTATTTTCGCTCGCGCCTCCGGCGCTCGCCTCAGCGTTTAAGTATCTGCCAGTTTTAAAATAATGCGTTAATATTAAATAGTAAAAAAATAACACATATTGACGAAATCTGTGATGTTGGTGCATATAACTTGTACATGAATATTATACACACACTCTATACATATGGCGCACATCCCTCGAAAATGGCGCACTAAAATTTGGAACTTGCGCCATCGGCGCACAACCCCAAAATCCTAGAATTATCCCTGATCATGAGAAGCTCAGGACTGCTTTATTTTTTGTTGTGCGACCATTATTAAGGGAAAATCGACATTTGAAGTTGGAAAATCTAAAAAATGTTTCTGACACAAGACAAATTCTATTGATAAAAGTATATTTTTCAACTTTCTAGCAATTTATTCAATAAATTTAGGTAAATATTCAATTTATAAATAAAGTAAAAATCACTTCATTATAATTCGTAGCTTACAATCATTTATGACTTTATTCAACAAGGATATCTCACTTAATGCAAAATATCGTCAACACTGACATGCAGGAAATCACTGATTATCGCCCACAAAACTGTAAACAAACAGGTCATTTTTTCAGAAATTTACGTTGTGCTTGATTGTGCTAGGGTGTGTGAAGAAACAAATTATATGGGGATGAAGCTTATTTTCTGGCGCACATTCTCTACATATACCCAAGGTTACCCACCCTTTTATTTTTATGTAATTGCATATTGAAGTGGACGAACTTCAACATAAAATATTAATCTTAAAACAGCAATAATATTTTTTTTAAACATATATTTTAAAACTTTGGACTTAAATAAAATTGAATTCATATCATAATTACTTGCCAAACAGCGGAATCATTAAATTTAACGTTTTTAAAATATGGCAAAAATGAAAATTTTACAATCCGTTCATTTGACTTTGTCACTTTTACGAAAATGGCAAAATGTATTCATCAAAAGAATCTTTATTGCACCATTTTGAAAAGTAAAAAGTATGATAAACCAAACATTAAGGTTTGAATTAATAGCCCGATGAAGATTTATTTCCTAAATTGTAATATTAATAGGTGTTTTTGATTGTTCAAGATTTCATATATTACATATAGTCAAAATGTAATAGCCAAAAAGACGATTCGTTTGTAGTCGCTAATTTATGTTCATGTCATATCAATTTATTTATTCTTTTGTGTATATCAACAAATATTATGCATGATAAAATAACATATTGTAAAAACAATGTATGATTGAGTACACTAAATATTAACGCATATACTTGTTGAAATATACAAGGATAGCCCGTGAAAGCTCGAAAGCTTATTTCCAACGGGGTCCCATACACAAATTACAACCGATACTGTGCCATACAGTGGACTAGAACATAAGAGATTTAGAACTGATACATATTAAGATATACGTGTTTGATTTGATAAAAAAATACAAAAAAAAGACTGCTTAATGAAAGGAAAACTGTTACTGGTAATCAGTGCGATATATTGACGATTTAACTTCGGCAAAAATTGACATTTCCAACAAATGATCGCTTTATTAAGCTTTAAATCGTTAAATTCAATATTCAATAATAGTAATAAAAGCGATTGGATTGATAAAAACTCATTTGTATCCAGTGTTCGCTGTCGTAGATTGCGTGAAATAGAGGGTTTGTAACTGACTCAATAAATACAAATTGTATTATATTTTCTATATTTATTTCTCTTAGTGCTCTTTTTTCACA
>LQRL01094132.1:0-11520 GCA_001703475.1 Hydroides elegans | reverse complement strand
GTTGAGTAACCATGTTATAAGGCGCAAATTGATGATAGCATACACATTGATAGGTCATAAGAATATATTCACAAATCAAAAGTTGTTTTTATATAAATTAGATTATAAACAAAGCTGCAGTAGATATGTCAGTTTCATTTAGTTTGTAACATAGATTATAAAATGATATGCGATCATGCGCGATTTGCTGTAAATTAAGCAGCAGCTTAAATCAGGGGTGAAAGAGATTATGATCTTATCCATTTCAACGTGAAAATCTAATATCGTATTACACTTTAAAGTCAAGGGTTCAAGTCCGAAAAAAAAAACGTATTGAATTTTCATGTTCAATTGACTTTATGATCAACGCCAAGTCAAAACTCCGTACGATTATCTGAAACAAATTTGAGAATACTCATTAGTCCGGGTGATATTGCTAGGTAGTTTAAATTGGTATTAACAATCTGAAGCATGTTAATGATTAAAACAACTGCATGATTAAAGAAGTTCTCAATGGTTTAGAATGAGCAATAAAAGTTTGGTCAACTAACGGTACATTATATAATCCATTATGAAATATATTGCGCAGCGCACGGAGTTTTGAATGAGAGATATGCTAGAAATATGCACGTTTGAACTCTTTCACCCCTGTCATGTGTATTAACTTGTATACATGTATATATTTTTAATTTGTACATAATGTATATGACGCTCATTGTTGCCATTACAGTACCTTCACCCACACCCTGCAGGCGTGTTAGTTTCGCGGCTCTGCCCAGTTATGAAGCCGATAGATCCCTGTCCATTCCCTCTGTCACTCTGTCCTTATTCCGTGAGTTAACCAATATGACACCTTTCTTAACTTACATATCCCGAGAGAGTTATTATAGCCTTTTTGTCAATGAGTATGCTTAGTGTTTGGATTTCGCCGTCGACATTGGCTGCAAATGAATCAAAGTCTACCTAAATCATATTTAAGCAGTTGATGTTTGTATTCCCTGTGATTCCAGAGCTTTACTCTCTATAAATTATATACATGTACTCAGTGAACATTTAAGCAAAGCTCTAAAAAACATTTATAAAGCTACCAGAAGATTATCACTCTTCTGAAACAGTTCGTTTGCCGCTAGTGTCGCGTTGAATCTAATCCTTTTCAGAATCTTTGATATTCTTGCCATTGATATTTATTGACTGCAAGCTATGTAAGATGAACTTTTGTGTTTTCCCATTTTGCAACAGTTACTGCACACACCACTTTTGCTTTTCCTCTTGTAATACTATGACATACCAGTTAGAGTAATCAGACTCCGATTTCGATGAATATTTCAAGTTTGAAACCCCATCAATCTGCTTTCATTCCTTAAGGGTTTGCTGGTTAGAAGTAATAGACCAGTTTATATTGTTCAAATTGCTTATTAAGTATAATATTCCGAAAAACTGCAATAATATTGCAATTTTGAAATGTTGAAGTATGATCTGAATACTCTAGACTCTATTTATTACGAGTGATCGTATTTTTCTTCTCTGCTCCCAAAACGATTTTGAAAGTAGAAAATTGCATTTTCATAGACGACTTTTTGCTGGTGTGCGTGAATTTTAAAACGATATGCAGCACTGTAGTCTTTTAGTGAAGAAACATGCATAGCACTAACTTCTTTTGATAAATTATTTTCATTTTTTTTTTGTGGGAAGGAATATTCAGTTGAGTTTTTTTTTGTTGTGTGTATTTTGATCTGTACTGCAGTGTATAGCATGATGTTTCTCTTTTCTTTTGTTAGATTGTAATTTAATGATGATTTTCACTAGAAAGCAATCATTAATGTTACTTTGCAGTTTTTTCTTCTGAATTTTGATATACTCGCACAATGGCATGTGCGATTTTCAGAGACTAAAACTTGTTCAATTCATAATTTCTAGCCAATTCATTATTATATTCTTTACTTCCAAAATGTTGAAGTAATGATAATGTCAAGGTTCTTTGTCTGTATTGTTTTGTTTTCAAACTGACATTGTTCAAAACTCCATTAATCGAGTTTCCTGACTGATTATAGTAATTTAAGCATGCTAACTAAATACCAACGAGAAGCTGTTGAACCGCCCTTCAATTTTGGCCAATGCATGATGTAAATTTTTACCCCTTACTGAATGGTACCGGTAACTCATTCATACAACAAGTTAAATACCTGTAAGCTTTCATATCAATCTTACATGCTTTTACATGAATACTAAATTCTGGATTCTTATTAATATAACCTGTGTAGTTTAAGCACGAAAAGTTGAAATGCCTGAAAATTTAATAAAGTAATTAATAAGTATGCGTTTTAACATATGTAGTAGTTTACTTACCTTTCTAATATCCGTCCTATATTAAAAAGAACACATGGCATCTACATGTACATTTGTACACGTATCTGCTTTGGCTAACCAAAATACGCGTTCGCCTTCCCTAATCCTTCGCGCCGTGCGATCGTACAATTATGAATTTCTCTTTGTTTATAGGCAGCCCAAGTGACCGCAAGATCAGCTTCGCAGTGTTGGGCCAGAGCGAACAATGCGATTCTGTACACAGCAGTGCTACGTCCATTTGTGGACCCGATCCACACGCCATGGACCATAAGGGCCAAGGTAAGTGAATAAATCAAAAGCTATCCAAATCTATCGGCTGGTTTCTGTTACATTTCTTTCTGTTTCTCCAACAATTCATACTGTATATTAGTGATTAACCAGCCGATTTAGCCAGCAGATAGATCTCTATCTATTTATTGTCTATCCATGTATCAGTTTATTGA
This sequence comes from Hydroides elegans, assembly GCA_001703475.1. Taxonomy (NCBI): domain Eukaryota; kingdom Metazoa; phylum Annelida; class Polychaeta; order Sabellida; family Serpulidae; genus Hydroides; species Hydroides elegans. The sequence goes on along the minus strand of LQRL01094132.1, from coordinate 8,752 downwards.
TATCTCGGTAATTCAAAAGTTTAATAAACTTGTTAAGAGTAGATGAAAGATGAAAAGACATAATGATGTTAATAATGAACATGACAGTCATTATTGATTTTGTGATGATGCCGATTCCTCACATACAGGCGGCAGGAGACAAAAGAAGTTGTTGAGGACGCGACGGGGCTCCGTGCAGACCTCCAGCTTCCGGCGCAGCTTTAAACTGAAACGCGAGGGAACCACTGTGTCCGTCGCATCCAGTGCCGGTCCTAGTGGGAGTAGGATTATTTTTTTTCTTTGTTAGACTAAGATTATACAGAAGTAACAATTTATAAGAAATGATTATATGAAACAGTTACCAGGGTTTTATTGAGCTTACATAGAGAGTCTATGAACGATTTTGTAGACGCATTTGATATAAATCAAGATTCAAGAGTGTTGATAATTATATTAAATACACATGTGTATCAAAGTGTTTTATATCTTTCACACATCGGAATATGTTATGTCTAACGAGATTCTACTTAAGTTGAATCTTGCTGGACTTGTAAGAATGCCTTACATTGTATAATACGTGTAGACACACCTTTATGCATTAACTCAGGCATGAAACGTGACGGCAGCCAGAAATCATCATGTCGCAAAGTGAGCAGTCACTCTCTTATGTCCGAGCGCTCTGATGACAACATTGGAGGCAACCTTGACCCCAATGCCAAACTGGATGACGTCACTGAACCCCAAGACGAGGCTGGGGATTCGATGTTTGATTTTCCGGACGCAGATAACCAGGATTATGGCGCATTCATGCCGTGGATTAAGGTATTTATGTTTGATGCACAGTAATATTTGCATTTAATTTCGATATACTGGTATTATCGATTGTCGAAAAATTGAATTTTTCCTACGATTTTCAAAATATTTACTTGAAAATACGACCCGGTATTTTATCCTATGGCTGATTACATGTTTTTTTCTGTCTCATAGTGTAAAAGCATACAACAATGCATATTGAAAGAATATGTCTGCATCCTCGTATTGTGTGACCTTTCTGTAATTATGTTTATTTAGCATTCTCCATGATATGATGAGGATATGAAATAGAGAATCATAATATCTTTCATGATTCTACACTTATTAAAGGTGATCGTGACAATCGCCAACACGTCCAACTTCATCTGCGAGCACCAGCAGACATGCCACCCTCACTGCTACGAGCGCCAGCGTCGCAGCTGTGCGCGTCTCGTGGCCGCCCTTGGGTCAGTGTACGAGAGCGAGCGGGGCGAGGAGGCTGAGACTGCCGGGGGAGTTGGTAGCGCGGCGCAGCACCAGAAGGAGAGGAGGGACACGCTGAGGGAGAAGCTTAAAAGAAGGGTAAGGGTGTATCAATGGATAGTGTGTCGAACCAATATGTGTCGAAAGCATCTACCGATTCACTTATCGTTAAACTCTCCAAAACCTCTTCACTTTGGGGATAAATCAATCGAAAGTTTGATGTTTCAACTGATTGCGTTTGCTTATGTATAATCGAGAGCCCTCAAAACACTCACAATATGTTCTTTTATATAAAACAATAATGTTCTAAACTCATCCCCAAATTATAGTTACATCCTTCGTTTCTGAGTATACATTTTGTCCATTTCCGTTCACACAGGAATCGATGTTCCAGCCTTCATCCCCTAAGCGCAAAGAAAGCACACCCTTGCTCGAACGCATGAAAGTAGACGTGGCCACGGCGCGCGCTAAGATCATGGCGGCACTGGAGAAGAAAGGAAGCGAGAAGAAGGAGAAGGTCAAACAGGAGCAGCATCCCGTTCTCAAGTACATTCACAGCCATGTAAGTCGATGATGCTAGATCTCACATGGTATAATGGTTATCAATAGATAATGGAATTAACATTAACAAATTGCAAGAACATTAACAGTGTGTAAGAAAGAGAAGGTCAAACAGGAGCAGCATCCCGTTCTCAAGTACATCCACAGCCATTTAAGAATATGATGCTAGGTATAATGGTTATCAATACATGTACGTTTAGGTAATGGAAAACATTGACAAATTGTTAGTATTGTGATATGACCAGGCAATGGACCTCTCAATGCCATAGGTTGTAAGTTCACTGGTAATCGGATGACACCCATGTGAAAACTCCCACCTCATGAACCAATCTCCCTTTCATTTTACACAGGGCTGAATATTCCCTAATCAACTTCATTGAGTCCACCCTTTCATTTTGGTAGCGTTTCAAATATGTTGCTATATAGCTATATAGTGTTTACGGGAAGTTTGGTTTTGTGGATGCTCATTCGGTTTCTTTGTAGGTAAAAATGAACCATAGGTTTCAAATTCAAGACCAAATCTTGACCATGGCCAATAGCGCTCTCAGCACTTTGCTCACAAAGGTTTACAGTCGTTTTCTATTTTATGATTTAGGTACGAACTTGACGCACACACTCGTGTCGAGAGATTATAGGCTAATGATTTACATGTAGGTACGAAACCTGACACATACACCGATGTCGATCTGCACCAAGGCGGCGCCCATCCTGACTGACAACATCTTCAATCAATCAAGCCTGAATGTGTAGTGCTCTATTGTACTTTCCGCATTAATTTAAGATTAATCATATTTTTCTTTTTTACGATTAAGGTGCGAAACCTGACCCATACACCCATGTCAATCTGCACTAAAGCGGCGCTCATCCTGGCCGACAAAACCTTCACCGACACCCTCACCGGCATTTCTGTTCATTTTATACCTTACAAAAAATGATAATTATGACAATTCAAGAAATTTCTATATATGCCTTAAGGTAAGGAATCTGACGCACACACCGATGTCGATCTGCACCAAGGCTGCCCCTATCCTGGCTGACAATACCTTTACCGACATGATGCCAGTTGCCTGGGAACTGCTGCTCGAGAGCGACCAGGAGTTGGCCGCCAGCTCAGGTATCCCTCTAACTTGAACTTTGTTTCATATACGAATCTATGTTTAGTTAACATGCGTCTTAGATCCGTAAGAAACATGTTTTGTTTTAATCGACTATAAAGTGACGTTCTTTGCTTTGACGAATGACAAAAGTTCTTTTTTAACAGCCTACCTGTTTCTAATGATGCTATCGGGAAGATCGCCACAGATCGGATTCGAATTAAGCCTCAATGGTTTACTTGGAAATGGACGATCACATTCTTAAGGCTGTTTTAATATTCAAAGTAATTTAGAATTATTCCCTCTTTCTCCAAACAGCGAGCGTCTTCCTTCTTGCATCAGTCAAAGTGGCCGAGCGTGTACAAGAATTGATGACCAAGGAGCTAGCCCACGAGGACGCCGACACGCGCATCAACGCCATCTTGCGCTTCTCGGCCTTGTGGCGCTTCCGCTATCAAGTATGGCCGCGAATGGAGGAGGCAGCAAGCGTATATTTCAAGGTATGTGATGCTAGGTCGTTTGAAGGGGTTAGAGTATGACCAAAGAGTGACACATGCATTAACGCCATTTTGCGCTTCTCGGCCTTGTGGCGCTTCCGCTATCAAGTGTGGCCACGCATGGAGGAGGCTGCCAGTGTTTATTTTAAGGTACATTGTACATGTAGGAAAACGGATTGATAAAGGGTAAAAAGAAAAAAAAGCTTGAGCAAACGGGAGATAATACGTTTTTTTCTCGAAATTATGCGCTTGTAATGTGTTCCCTCGCGTCAATGAGTCGACACGCAGATCTTAGAATCTGTTAATTTTTGGACTGAAGAAATCGGCGCAGCACTTTGTGTGATCATCAAGATTTTAAAGAATTATGGTATACTACTTTATATTCATATCCAATACTTTGGCTGCTTTTTCTTGACGTTTAATGTCCAATACACCAGATGCCGCCACCGAGCATTGACTTTGTGCTGCCATCACCCACCATCGGCAACCCGCTCCAAACGGTCATTGACCCGCCCTGGCAGCCGCTCTTTAAGACCAAGGTCGAGGAGGTCACCATCAACCAGGAGGAATCGGTAAACTAAGCATCTACACAATGTCATGTATCATCATCGTTATCTGTGATATATGAGAAAAATGTACAAGAACGTGTCAAAGCAAAAATACTGTTTTTGTCAATGAGGACCAATCTTTGTGTTGTGAAACTGCTCTATCTTTGTCGAGACGACCATAAAAACGACTGACTAGATTAAGATTTTTACGGTTGAGGTAAATTACATGTCGTTAAGAGTTATTTTGTAATGTTTCTTGAGAACCGAAGCATATTGACATTAGGTTTAAACTTTTGTTAATTCATTTTGTTTTCCTTTTTCTTAGGGACTAAAATTGTTGTAGTTTTTACAACGTAAATTTCAATATTTGTCTTTGATAGAAATCGATCATGACGGCGACGACAACTCGACGCAAGCAACAACAGGAGATGATTCATCGCGCGCTGCTGGCCGAGGACGACAGGAGGTTAGTGGCTCGCTAATCTAATTTCCCGGCCTGTATTGAAGCTTTTATATACTGTATCAAACACTAAAATAGGGCTTTAGTAATATGAATTTGTGTTGAAGTATTACGTAAGAAATGGCATCGTTTTAATGCCGTTCGGCGAATTTGATCGGCGAAGTTGATGTCAGAGTGAATAATATAGAGAGCCTTATGGGGGACTCTTCTTTTACATCACGAATAGTTTTGCTAGGCATGTATTTATCCATAAAAGTGGAACATGATCCAATATTTACTTTACCTTGAAAAACTCAAAAAATACTTTTGACATTGATTCTTCCAATAGACGTGCAGCTAGGGAAAACTTTCTCATGACTGGCGTTGCGGTCACTCAGCAAGCAGCCTATGAGCCCGCTTTGCATCACACGGGGGAGGAGCATGAAGAAGGTAATTTGCATATTGTATGCAAATAAGGTCATTATCAATATGAAAATATTTGTGTAACATGTTGTCTGATATAGTGCTTTTCTCTAAGCTGGATTATTTCCTCTGAAAAATGGACAATAAAGATTCTTTACTTGTTCAAAATCATCGGGACGGTCTCTGGTAAAATTGTAGAATAATATATGCCTGGTTTGTTTGTCCAATAATTTGGATAATGGCCTGTGTCATATTGTATAGAAACTTCACTTTATTCAAAACCCTTAATTCAGTATTAAGCTTTCAGTGTTTACCTCGGCAATTCACGAAAAAAAAAAAGATTAGAAAATTATTATTAAGGGCTGATATAAATGTTGTCAAATAAGCAACACAGCTTTTAACATTATGTAGCACATTCGTGAACTAACTAACCACTGTATTGATTGTTAATGTAAGGTCTGTAGTTTACTGTAACGAAACGTGATCAAATGGTTGTTGTTTTGTGATCGTACATACATGTACCTTTGTCTAGATAAATCGATTAAGCGTTTGTAATCATGGGCATAACGTTATAACCTTTGTATAAATTGTCAATATATTTCTAGGTTTTCTATGCATGAATGAATGTTTCATGCCGTAGCTTACGCATACTCATTAATCCAGTTTAGAATCTTTTGCAAAATAGTATGTGAAGTTATAACAAGAAATAGTAAATAAAGTTTATCCTAAATAGTTTGTCAAAAAGTAGAGCTTTTCATATATAGAAAGTGAGCGAGTTAACCATTTATTTCAGAAGCTTGGTGATGTTCTATTCCCCCTCTACCTTTAAGTTTAAATAGCATTCATGAATCTTATCGTAGACCTGCTTCTCAAATGTATAATGATTTCAAGTATTTTGATATTGTGTGTACTAATAGATAACCTTCTTTGTTCCTCATTATTTTTTCCTCGCCTAAAGCTTTACCTGAAGAAATTAACCTCGCAGCAAGGCGAATGTCGGTTGCGCCAAATCGCCCGTCAAACGTTCCGCCCTTACGCAAATTGTCGGGCCATAGGGGTAGCTCTTTCTGGCCTAAGGCCTTGTTCGAAGGTACACAACACTGTTTTGGCTGCTATACATGCGAGCCGTTTGTATATATTCTCGGAGAATGTGCATTCTATGTTTTTTACCAACGCGATGCCTTATTTCAATGATTTTTTTTCTTAAAATATTACTTATTTTTCCCGTTATTATTAGAAATCACATAGTATAGAGTTGATTATTTTAGCATTTTCACAAGTTTGCGCGGATTATTTTAATTTAAGGTCATTAAATTATTTTGCATTCGGAATTTACTCACTATGGAACTTGCATGACGATTTCATATTTTTGCATCATGCTGAATTGATATATTATATCATGCAAAACTGTCCAGTACCAGAACAAGAAGAAAAAAAATCTTATCGCATGAAACTGCGAAATGAACACCATACAGGATTTGTGATAAAATGCGTGTAAATCCATTCTGGTTAAATGAAGCATATGTTTTACCCATTCCAATTAAGATGTGATCGACAGATCTATGAAGACGATTATATAAACATATTTTTTATTTTGTACATAACTAACTTGAATTTATAGGCATGATCAAATTTATGTAAAATTACGCAAAATCAATACTTTAAGATAATTTATCTTGAAAAACAGATAAACTTCCAATTTTAAGTTCTTGTAATATCATGTACTAGTACAGTGTATATAGTTTTAGAGCTTTTACAAGTAAGGACAATAAAACGTGAAACTGCATTGGAACAATCTTTTTCTTTTTATTTATCATAGGTCAATTCATTTTTCAAAAGTTTTATATGAAAATGAAGTTAACTCTCTTGATATACATGTATCAAACAGGCTTCCGATTACCTATTTTGTATTCTCTTGAGATGAAAAAAATGTTCTTTCGACTTATTGTATTGATTTTGCATAATTCTAATATAGCTTTTTCTTGCATTTTTCTTTTGAGCCGCCAAGGCATAAATTTACATATAAATTGACCTCTTAATACTTATGGCATTTCGTCAAAATTAAACAACCATCAAATTTGTTTCTGAAAATCGTGCAAACTTACTGTTAGTCGTTGGCAATTATGCATTTTAAAAGAGTCCTTTTTAAATACACTGCAATCGTTTCTGTTGGAAATCTTACACTCTTTAGAATGAAAGTCAAAAACATTTTTTTCCATTAGTATTATAAAATGTTTATATAGCATATTATAGACGTTATTTTCAGGACTGTGATTATTTGGATGCTCATCAGCTGTATTTGATATAGAGCGACATAGTCTATTTTTGTTTGTTGAGATTACATTAGATGATTTCAGGTTGTTTTAGTGAATATACCGACAACTCTTTCCTTTAGGTTGTGGCATGTTGTTTTGTCGTACATTATGTTTAGAGATAAATATATTCTAGCTTTATCATAGATATATGAACTTCCTTTTTGATTTAGCGCATCACGGATATTTTATGTTGTTTCATGTTTTATGTTTAGAAGTCTCCCGAACAATTCAGCGTTGCATGCGTTAGGTGTTTTGGTGTCAATTGATGTAAGTCCAAACATGGATTCTCCCTTTTGCATAATATCATATTTTAGAGTGCATTTTTACGATCTAGCAGAAATTTGTTTTGATTATTTTAAAGAAAAACATTTATTAAGACGTAAAATATGGATACGAATGTGAACAGACCAAAGGTAAGAATTTCTTTAAGATTTGTTTCCTTGGAAATAAAACCTAGATCGTCATTTCTTTAGATTACTTAATTAATTCAAACACATAACAATAAGTCAAGGACCCATATTCTCCGCTATTTTTAACCTTAACATAAACCTTAGAACCATTGTAAACGGGTAGGGAAACTCATAAGTTTAGGGTAAAGTTTGAAGCGGAGAATATGGGTCCAGATTGATGTTTAAATCAGCATATTGGGAAAATAAAAAGAAATACAATTACAGACTTCTATCAGTGATCAAAATGTATCCAAGATCAATTGTTATCATCTTTATATAATACTACAACAGGAGAGGAAGACAAAGTGGAGCACGTGCACAGTCAGCACCTGCAAACTGCACAACATTTCATGACGTCATGCATTTGTGCTGCTGTATTACCCATCATCCACCTGCTCGAGGATCTGGAGGTCAATCCTGTTGGTGTCGCAGGTATTGTGTGCCAATGAAATGAAAATAAAGGATCGCATTTGAACGAATTGCCGGATTACATATTTATCCCCCGTGAAAACGAGGGGATATAGGGTTGAGCTTGTCCGTCTGTCTGTCCGTCTGTCCGTCTGTCCGTCTGTCTGTCCCGCTTGAGATAGGGTACTTTGTGCACGTGAGTTAGGGATGAAGGAGTTGAGCTAGAGCTTTGAAATTTTATACACGTATGAACCAAGGTCTGAAGTCGTGCCTCGTCAAGGTTTCATCTCGATCGGTTGAAAATTGTCGATTCTGGAGCACTTTAAAAATTGTCGATTTTACACTTTTTTTTCAAATGTTAAGTACTTTGTGCACGCGAGTTGGGTATGAAGGAGTTGAGCTAAAACTTTGGAATTTTATATACGTATGAACCAAGGTCTGAAGTCGTGCCTCGTCAAGGTTTCATCTCGATCGGTTGAAAATTGTCGATTCTGGAGCACTTTAAAAATTGTCGATTTTAAACTTTTTTTTCAGATGTTAAGTACTTTGTGCACGCGAGTTGGGTATGAAGGAGTTGAGCTATGGTTTTCAAATTTTATGCACGTATAAACCGAGGTCTGAAGTCGTGCCTCGTCAAAGTTTCATCTCGATCAGGTGAAAATTTTCGATTCTGGAGCACTTTAAAAAAGGGCGAAAATTATAATCAGTTTAGGAAATGTGGGTGATAATATAATATATTATCATTTAAGTATGTATGTATGAGG
>LQRL01094131.1:0-19662 GCA_001703475.1 Hydroides elegans | reverse complement strand
CCTACCCCCCCCCCCCCCCTCCCCCCAAAAAAAAACAAAAACAAAAACAAAAAACACTCCACTGACCTTGGGATTTTAACTAATTTAACCACTGACCTTGAGGTACTTGACGAGCTTCTGGATCTGCCAGTACTCGCTGGGCAGATCCGTATTGGCGTCGGATCTTCGGTCGGGTGCCTCCTCCTCTTCCTCGCTGTCACTCTCGCTCTCCACGAATGAATCCTCCGCGGTCTCGGCGAAATCCTTCTCTTTCATACTGGTTTCCTTCTTCTTGGGCTTGGGCTTGTATTTCTGCTCGCCTTCTTTCCTAAAGGAGGAGAGATAGGTCCATTTCAGAACTTAGAATAGTGGTAGTTTGAATAGTTTTTGGCTAATGATATATTGGGAGCTCGGTATTAATCATGTATTTTTCGTGCTTTATTTTATAATTCCATGTATCTATCAATTTATTGTTCTCATTTTCTATCATTTGTTTTATTGAAGGAAGGGATAAGTAAGAGTGCACCTAATTACGATTTCGATTTCATCTTTTGTTTTATCTTTTTTGTCTCATTGAGCGCCGCTGTAGTGAACGTAATTCCTCATGTTTGATAGCAATTCGTTGCTTACTTTTCTTCTTCCTCGATGCCGAGCACGCGCCACTTGAGCGACGGCTGCAGCTTCTTGCTCTTGTTCTCCTTCTTCTTGCTCGCACCGCCCTTTTGGCCGCGACCCTCCTGCACCTTCTCGCTCCTGTGCCAATTGAAAAGAAAACAAAATTAAATATTGTAAATTTATAACAATCCAACGAAAAAACGAACTATATATACATATAGACCCTCCGCTTTTTTATACAAAGTAGCAGATAGGTTATACTCGACTCTTAAGGATTGTCACTCCAGTAATTTACCCTGTACACACACGGTTACAGTCAGTTCTTCAATACAGTTCTACATTGAATTCATACTCGGATTACTTATCCTTATCCTATTGATTTTGCTCAATATCAATATCTAATATTCTAATTTAAAATCAATCCATTCTTTTTTTTTTTTTGTTTGTTTACCTGCTAGTCTGCTCGCCATCCTTGTCCTTGTCGTAATCGCGATCGTCGCGCTCTGTGTCCATGATGCCGCGCTTCTCCTCTTTGCGCTCGAATATGTGCTAAAAAAGAATTTCATGAATAAATTAATACATTTTGCGTTTTTTTTTCTTAAAAAAAACATATTATACATTGTTCTTAATTTCCATGACGCTGTGTTTCTCCTCTTTGCGCTCGAATATGTGCTGCAAAATAAAATATAACGTAGCGTTTATTTTCCGTCAAGAAACGCAATATGAACCGACCGTTATTTCAATGTAATTCTTTCATATTCTTTATGCTCATTACATGTTTGTGCTGCGACATAATGAAACAAAATAAGTTTTGCATTATTTTCGACATGTCATTTCTTATTTGTTCGCAATCGGTACTAAAAGATATATTTTTTCTTATGTAAATTCTATTGAATGGATATTGCGTATTTCCATAAATCTGCCAATGTTGACATAATACCGTATTTTACACAATATTTTTAAATCGCTCATTTACAAAATTGACAAAACTTACCACGATTATTCAGTTTTATTGAAAAGACCTATCCTTTTTGATCATTTTGATTAATACAATGCATCCACTTACTATGCCTTCCTGAATAATATATTTATGAACAGATGCCCCCACACTCAATCACACCTCCCCTTATCAACTCAATTTCGCTCAACAAGTGTTTGTCGCTTCTTTGCATTGCTCTTATCCCGACTCGAACGTTCACAGATTGAACAGTATTACATAAGAGGAGCACTTTGATTAAGCGTGAGCAGTCATTGAGTTAAGTGACGAATATTTTATTTGCATTGTGCATTTTTCATGTATTTGTATGATCATACGGAAACTAAGCATGATTTAAAACTAATTATTTTCCTGCAATTTGCTTTATATCATTTTATCTTTCAACACATTTTGTATTTTCTCGTATCTCGCTTTAAACATCTACTATTTCAATTTTTCAATTACCCATTCCCTAATCCCATCCGCTCCAAGGCTCTCACCTGTTTTCCAATGAGTTCTGCGAATCGCGGGCTCTTGGCCATGAGTAGATCTGACAGGCGTTTGTATGTTTCGCCTTCCTTCTCGAAGGTCAGGTCGTTCTTGTCCTTATCATAACTCTGCAAAACGAATATAGCATTGATTATATAGACATGATTAGGACTTCAAATGTTTGTGTATAGAAGATCGCATCTTGATTTAAGAATCCAAATTAATTAAGCTTTCCTGAGAAATGGGTTTAGGAAAAATTGCTAAGCAGTCTCAAATAAAATAAAAAAATTGTAGGTATCCCTATTTTTAACAACGCACTAGGCCGGCCCACTATCATTTGCTTTGATCTATTGACCCTTCTTCAATATACTTTGACCTCAAACTATTGTCCTTGTAGTCTCTTTCCCACCTGAAAGCCTCTCCCCCACTCGAACCTCCTCTCATCCTTTCCCCAGTCTACCCCTGATCCCAACTCACCGTGACATAGAAGCCAGTGGTGCAGGCAATGATGTAAATGGTGTCGGTGTCGTGCGGCCGAGCCTCGATGTAGCTGATGTGACCGTGCACTTGTTGCCAGAAGGGCGCGCGACAGCAGTTGGCGAATTTGTGAACGTAGGCTGAAAAAGCAAGGTTAAAATGGACATTAACACTGCCTTTACGAGTTTATGGTCATTTCAAAGGGTGGAAGGATTTAAGAGAGTTTAACAAAGAGGCTGAATCGGAATGCTATTCAGTAGCTTCTGATATAGACGCGGGGCTTTGGTAATAGCTGACAAACTTGTATGGATATTGGCATACGAGACTTTTGCTCTAGACCACATATATTCAGGTAATAAATCTGTATGATTCAATTTAAGAATTGCTTTATACTGTTTGCTCAGGGAGACTTGTCAACGTGAGTAAAAATATATGTCAGAAGAACTGTTCAAACTCGTTCAAAAGCTTTATTTTTTCAGTTTATACTTACGGCTGACGTAATCGATGAATTCCAGCGCACAATTGTCTTCGTCTTCACCAGAGCAGCGTGCCAACACGTTGAACTGATCCTCCACACTCTGGGGACTCACTTTGAAGTCTCTGCAAAACACAAGATTGAAAGACTGTTAGTGAATTATGAATGAATCGAGGAGTAGCTGGTCTGAGCAAATCTAACTATGATTTTGATATAATTATGCCACAACACATGTAGAGCTATACATATTTCTTGGCTTTATATGGCGCATCAATACACATTCTACCTTTCTCTATCTGGTATTTAAATAAAGCTATATACATTGTACTTACTCTTGTTTGAGTTGAAGGGCCTCGTCTTTCATGGTCATGTCCAGATTCCTGATATGGTTCAACATGTTGAGTCTGAGAATTTTGTCTTGAACTTCTTGGTCTGAAAACAGATTTTAAAATGTGACGATATACGTAGTAGAATATATAGGAAGCATTCAATGCAAATTCAACATGTGTCCACACATGATGAGCCGTTCACAAAACGTATGTTTTATTAATGAGGAATAAGCATTAGGCAATTATTGTGTCAAAGTAAAGTTTATTTATATTTATAAGAAGGATTAATCGTATATTCAACACAACATTTGAACGGTAGACTATGGCCGTTAACAACTTTCTTCTGTTTTAACATGATAAGACATTTTATTCACTAAGCTCGAACTCATTCATAAAAACAAACATAAAAACCAACATCAAACTGCATATATTATCTCTCACCTTCGGCGGCGCCCTCTTTCTCCTGATCCTTGCGCACTTCCTCCTTGAAGCGGAAGTAGGCGTCTGTGTCGGCCACGGCGCTCACGGTGGCGAAGCGATCGCCCAGGATCACGGCAGTCGGATCGATATTAGCTGCAATTAAAAATAAACAAAAAGTTTATTTCAATGGTATCTTTGATGGGCAAACTCGTTTTATTTTCATATCTTAAAATACGGTATATGAGCATTTTACGGATGAACTTCCCTTTTAACTAAAAAGATTGTGTATAAAATTACGCATACCATCTTGTTTACAACAATCATACTGTATAAAAGATGCAGATACCATCTCGCTCTGTAAAAGTTAACAAATGATAATTTAATAGCGAAAGATTAAATGCCTACATTCAATGCAGTTTCTGGCTTCGTTCATTTTGCCCTCTCCAGCCGAGCCCAGGAGCACAGCGGCCTGCTCCAGAGTCCATACGGTCACTTCGTGTCCGCTCCCTTTGGCCCGGATGGCCCCGAGAGGTTGACCGCCATCTTTCGTCGTTTCTCTGTACGTAAAAAAATCAAAGCATATTAGATGAAGCGGAAATAGATTCATTGTATGAGCATTGGTGGAAAATGCTCATACATTTTTAAGGCCTTGCAAATATATTCTTAAAGGGATCAATCAGGCTTAAATAGTTTTTCGTCATTGTATTTACAACTTTTACAGGCTATAAAGCTAATGATTATATAATAGCCATGTATTTTCGTCGCTATACATTCAAAATATCATTTAGAATGTAAGCGCCTTGCAAATGGTTTCGCAAAGATATAGACTACACATTTCAAACTGCATTCAGGAGGCGTTGCCTGGGTTTATTAAACGGGTTTTATAGAATCGTATTAACATAATATCATTATATGGATTCATTTATCTAAGCTAATGGTGATTATAGCTTTACAACTTACGTGGTTGGCCAACCAGCAATATCTTCTGGTCGGAGTGTGGACTGCCATTTTAGTGCACTGCAGAATTCTAGTTTTCGTTCTGTCGGTTCGCCTAGATGAGTAAAAATATCAATAATGAATGACGAGAATATAAATCGACATCAAATAGCAAATGCCTACTTTTTAAACAAATTGTGTTTTCAACAGTGTTCATAAAATTGCATTTAATCAAAATAAATACAGTAAAGAAAACAAGGAAGTATTTGTGAAACACGAAAAGGCCCCAACGGCCCCCCGATTCGAAGGGGTAATGACTATCTCGTATATACCCATGTTTTGGAAAATCACAGCTTTTGGGCATTTTTGGCTAACTTCCGGTAGCCGAAAGTGTCAAAAGGCACATCTAAACACCAAGACCATTTATTTGAACCTATTCCCAGGTCTCAACGACCGTCCATTAGAAAGATACAGCTTGGAAAGCTCTTGTTTCCTAAAAAACGCTGTTTCTGGATATTTTGGCCGAATTCGGCCATTTCCGATGGCCGGAATGGCCTAATCTGACCAAAACTGCCAAAAGGCACATCTACACGCCAAGACCTTTCATATGAACCTTTTCCCAGGTCTCTACGAACACCCGTTACAAAGAAACAGCCTGGAAAAGTCTATGTTTCGAAAAACCATTGTTTTTGGACATTTTGGCCAAATTCGGCCATTGTCAGTGGCCGAATATGGCCAAAACTATCAAAAGGCACATCTACACGCCAAGACCTTTCATATGAACCTTTTCCCAGGTCTCTACGAACATCCGTTACAAAGAAACAGCCTGGAAAAGCCTATGTTTCGAAAAAACCGTTGTTTTTGGACATTTTGGCCAAATTTGGCCATTGTCAGTGGCCGAATATGGCCAAAACTATCAAAAGGCACATCTACAGGCCAAGACCTTTCATATGAGCCTACTCCCAGGTCTCTACGACCATTTGTTACAAAGATACAGCCTGGAAAAGAATCGATGACGGACGGACAGACGGACAGACGGACGGACGGACACCCCGAAGCTATAGGCCCCCAACCTTTGGGGTTGGGGCCTAATTAACTTATTTACATATATATTTTATATGTTCGATCATAGCAACATTTACAATATATAGCACAAACGCGTGATTTCATTCATAAAGAATAAGATGCACGAGTTAAACGAACCTGGATAGCTTTCTACAAATGTGATTATCTTGTTCAAAATGTCTTCATTCGTTTTGACGAGAGCTAATTTCTTTTCACCACTCTCCGCCACGGAGGTGTATTCTGCTGCTTTTGCAACGGTCTGACCCATGGTTATAGCGTATTATGGGCTTCTGTAAAATGTAAAATATATAACTATTTAGTATAACACAAAAGCCATCGGTGTATCGAATTGGATAAAGAAACGTTGTTCTTGGATTTTTTTACTCGCTGACCAAAATCTGAGTAGACTTTTCCAACCCCCTATATATAATATATGTTTGGGCTACCGGGTTTCGGTTCGGCTCCCCGGTTTTTTTAAAGGGTGGGGACCCGAATGTCATCCGCGAAATAAAAAACGAAATTCGAGCCCTGGTATGATGAAAAAAATGTTATGTGCTACTTAATGCGAGTTAAACAAAGAAGTTGATTGGATAAGTATGTTGCATTTTATGCTTAGATTTGAGATGAATTAACACTATTTTTTGTTTTTCGTGCATTGTTTTCATCTCGAAAAAAAAAACGAATGGAAGGTAGGTACACGGACCGTTGTCTACTATTAATTAGTTTATTTCACAAGCATAAAACGAGTATATTTATCTTCAAACAATAATTTGTTCTCATATAATCACATGTTCATTGCATGACCGACGGTGTTCTCGTACCAGGCCAGCGTCCCAAGAACCAAAGCAAGTGGTCAAACGTTCGCGTGTTTTTGTCCATAATTAATATTATATGGTTTGTTTATTCAAAAACAGTTTGACCGGATCATTCTAAATTGAATGAAGGTTTAAATAGTTATGCACTGACTCGGATTGTAAGGCCGTATTTTAATATTTTGATGACTTACGTCTCGACAAAATTTAGGAATCTACGTCATAAATTCTAACTAATAACTACCTTTTGTGGGCACGTATATCATATGACAATTATTTGATGACAAAGCATATCTTTTGATATAACAATGTTGTTACAATAAAAGTAAATACTTAGCCAGCAAACAAGTGATTCAGTCAAAAACAAGACAGTAAACTTTGCTACAAACCTCTATTTTCGTCTACTTTGGTTGCTAAGGTAAATATCTGCGCACGCATTGGCTATTCCTCAAGCATACATCAGATTTTCTGACTGGTGCCCATTTTGATTTCATTACGGATTATAAGCAAGAGATCTTTACCATACATTGGGTATGTTTTACATAACATATTGTTGAAATATATTGGTAAAAGCGATTTGGAAATCATATAATTTCAGTAAATATCATTGAATTCAAATTCAAATTCAATCAGGATAAACCTTTAATTTTCAAAAAAAGTTCACAGAAATGGAGAATTTGGACTTTTAGAGAGTTTGTGCATGTTTAAAAATCTTTCAGCTAATAGCCATTGACCCTAATATGACCAATCGCATTGCTTGTTACTAGATTGTTTACATGAAGTTTACGACAGTCTAGCCTATTTTTTACATTCTGCACAACCTCTCTATTCTAAAATTTGTTGTTATGATAGCCATACCTTCACAACTTCAACAAATTTTTGACACTTGGACACATTTCTGCACAACCTCGCTTGTGATACGGCTCTTCATAGAGTTACAGGAATTGCCTTCTTGACATACTTTTGACACTTGACACATTTCTGCACAACCTCTCTAGTGATGCAGCTCTTTAAAAAGTCACAGGATTTGTCGTGAGGTAGACAACAAGGCATGAGGAAAGATAGCGACGCAGCAAGGCGAGAGACAGGATTCTGTTACTATTTATATAACAATGAATATATGGAGCAAATTTTTAATATCTGAAAGTTATTTAATTATTATAATATTGTTAAACACAAAACATTAAACACTTGTTCAATCGTTGGTCCACTGCAAGATATTTTTTAGGCAGCGAGTCATTCAACTATGTGGCAACACAGTGCAATGCATTTGAAAGTAAAATAATATGTTTCTAAAATAATTAATTGAATATTAATTAATCAATCATCAATAAAATTACATACACTTTTCATTGATTCATGTTGCCATCGCTTTAAAATGCAAAACATTTTATTTGCTCAATTCAATTATATATTGTTTTACTGTTTGAGATAATATTTACATACAAATATAAAAATGAAATACGTAGACACATATGACATATATACGAATATTGATAACTCTTGGAAAATGGTGTAAATTATATCAATGCACACATTAACATTTCAAGAAATAAAACCACCCAATCAACGGGTTGAACAGTCTTCCGTCAGTTTGAAATTTTTCCCCGATATCCGATATCCTAGCACTGAATGCGCCAGCTTTGATTTTTACAAATTTAAGAGATATCATTAAAAATGATTAATATAACGAAATCCCCTAGTTTGTTCCATGCTCAAATAGGGAATTTTCACCCGATTTTGTCAATAAATGTTAACCAATCCGTGATTTTTCCTGATTTGAAAACGAATTATTAAATTTCACGATTTTTTCTGACACTTGTTGCCCTCAATTACTAATGTTACATAGCATTACAGCATTAACAAATTAGTTAGAGTATTTCTCGAAAAAAAGTAAGATTTAATCAATAATATATATTACTACATGATTAGTTTTTTTTTTAAAAAATGACAGTGAAAGGCTAGGATGCAAATATAAAGTGTATTGCACCGTAGAAACGCCTGATCTACTTTTTCCATAGATACATAGAAATTTAGATTTTTCGGGATAATTTATAAAAACACTTGTTTTAAACATTTTATGTATCTTTTGTCCCTAAAATTACTTTTTATCTTTCAATTTTTGCAAGTTACAGGTAATGAAAAAAAAAAAAAAAAACAAGCACATTCCTACTTTAAAAAAATAAACGAGTATTAAAAAAGTTATTTTTTTTGTGCATAGTCGCCTTCCAGAGCCTCTCTTTCTAAACAGGTGGATTAACGATTATTTGCTACGTCACAAACCAAACCTCAAACGTCATAACGTCATGAACACGAACATAATTATGTAAACAACAGGTGTAATGATGAGAGAAGGAAATATCATAATTGTGTTCAGAGCTTATTTTAATGAATTAATTGAATGACACATGATTTTTTATCATAAATTAACAATTATATATAACGTTTCAATATTTATACACAATGGCAGGCGAAACCTATAATGTGTAAGTTGCAATTAAGATTTTATTTGGAAACCGTCAAAATACATGCATAGCACATGTACACATATTCACCTGCATTTAATACCTAAAGTCCACAAATTCGTGAGCAATCCTGTAGTAAAGTGAATCCTCCGGCTTCGTGCATCCACTTCGACTCTCATCGTGCAATAAACCTCTACTAATCCTGAATCTTCATAAAGGATTCCCATATTATCTTAGTTAAAAAGACCAATCAATTAAAATTGATTGAATACAGAGATAATATCCCAATGTATTTTTTTTTTCACAAAAAAAAAGATTATTGACCAAACGGAAGGGAATAAAATTGCCAAAGTTCTACGGGCACGAGCACTTCACGATTTTTCTCTCTATTCCGAGGGCTTATAACCATTCTGTCTAGGATCTAATGATTTTATCCTGTTTGTGAAATGATATTTATGGTCGATATTTTGAAATAAACCGGATCGTTCAAATATTTAAATATATTTTTATGAGAACATATATATATATATATTGATATTAATGCTCAAAGTTTTAACTTGCTTTCGCTGAATAGCTCAAACGCTTATATTAGGAATATGGCATTTCATTATCTTCAAAGTATGATTTAACAATGACCAATAATCTAAACTTCAATTTTATCTAGTGCCAAACAAAGCATGTTCTATTGTTATCCCAGAAAATACTTGAAAAAGTTTTTTGAGGCATTAATGATTTGTTATTTGGAATATATTTATATTCGGGGGCATTTGAAAATCTGCGTCATCCTTAATTGAAGCACTTTGCAAAAGATCAAACCGAATGTTGTTTCTTTCATAATTACACCCGTAAATCACATTTATGTATATCTATTTCTACTTGACTTAACTGAGTACTGAAGCCGCTGCGCTATAAAGTGTAATGCAAATACTTGCATGCATCGTCTACCTTTTAGACCTCTATTCCCTATCGCTATATACTAATGATGAAGTCACTGTTCTCCGCTGTTGGGAGCAAGTGTAGGATTTCAAACTCTTAATACCTTCGGATTTCGGTTGTATTTGCGATGGTTCAGCACTATCCATGCATCCTTTTGTATATTCTAGAGTAGGTCTAGGAGTATGTAGAAGATACCGAAGAGTAACTTATTAGAATTGTCTAAATGCGATGTAACTAGAGTTTGAACAATTTTTTAAGTTTCAGAAGTTAGGATGGATAGTATTTATCTAATTTTTTGATAGCACTGTCGTTCGATTTACTCAATGTGACATGACATTTTCTTGTCTGGTTCAGCATAAACACCTAGGTTCCTAATGGAATCACTACTCTTAACTGTTTTTCACCGCTTACATAAACCTAGTTATATGTTTTTTTTTGTTTGCAGCGTTGAACAATCGATATTGCATATCGTCAGCAAACTTGTGAAATAGTATAACTAACATGTGTGATTCACTTACTCAATTTATGGATGAATTATATATAGTTTAAATCGATATTCTGATATGTAAATGTTACCAGACCAGTAATGAGATTGTTCTGATTGAAATGCATATTTTAAGTGCAGATCGGAATCTAATAGCAGATTAGATTCCTTTGTTAAAAGGTATTGAAAGAAACATAGTCTTAACAGAAACACCATAATAAAAATTAGTCCAAATCGTTTAAATCTCAAGTTTATGTATTCAAGAGATATGATAAATAAATTTGGAATTGTTTTAAAGTACTTAAAAGCTTAACGTTCAACGGAAATATTATTTAGAGCCTGACATTGCCATTGATAACGAATTTACTGGTATTTAATACATGGCCTTGAGAAAGTGTGTAAAAGTGACTCCATTGATCGCCTGGCAGGCCTCACAAAGATCCTATATGATAGAAGTCTTTCATCATTTTGGCATATAGGGTATATTCTTCTTTGAGAGATTGGGATAAATTCATTTGAAATCAATTTTCTTATAGATTTTGCATCAAAAGCTATTATTTTGCAAAGTGTATGTTCATCGCATTCATTTATTTCTTAATTAAATTAGTTTGGAGAATTAACATTTCTTTTTTCATGAAGATGGGATATTTTACCAGAGGGAGAATTATTGTCAAAGTAAACATGGGCGACGAGGCATCTTTACATGGAACATTTGTTTTCTACCGCACCGACATATAGCCCCTGGCAATCAATCGCCGGTCTACGAAAGGTGTGGGAGTCTACTACAAATTGGACACCGGTCTACTAACAAATGCTAACCGATCTTGCAACAAAATTACTCCAAATCAAGGGGTGTATAAATAAAACATGTTTTGAAGCAGTAAATTAGTATACGAGGTTGTCTTACATTTTGCATTCGGCTCTAAGGTTGCTAATCTTAAATCTACATTAGTCATTTAAAGATACGATGGACAGTTTCTAAGATTATAAAGAAAAACCTCGACCTTCCCGCCTTAATATGACATGAGCTCTGTGTTTTATCGTAGATATTACTGTAACAAAAGAATATTTCATGTATGTGTTTTATATCATTGGATTCAGAAAATAATATTCTTCATGTTGAAAAGCAACGCAAACAAATTAACTGATTAGATAATGCATTTTTATTGAGAAAACCTTTGTCTGGGCATGGTTAAAAAGGCGTGTCGATCTACAACACAATGGTTGGCGATCTTGCAACATCATTTGCGATTTGGGTAAGGAGGTCTATTAAAGATCGGAGCAAAGGCCAGGAACTCTACTTCATTTAAAACAATCACATGATATATATTATATACCGGGTATTGCAATCTAAGTAATTTTAGGGGTGCACCTTTGCGGTCGCGGGTCCTTTATTCGACCGCCGTTTTCTCCTGCGCGATTGTAGTTTTAGATTGCACTCGCGCTAATGCCAATGCCAATTCGATGAAAACCAACACTGTGCTAAAAGCATTTCTTAAATATTTATAAATAATTGCGCCCGCGAAATATCGCAAATGAATATAATTTTGCCCACGCCAGTGTCATTTTAGGTTAAGGTGAACCCCTGTATTTAATTCATTATCATTTTCATATTTTCGTATTTGACTGCCCTTGATGCAAATAACAAATACTCGCTAACCGCATTCTAGGTGATGATATGTTTAAGATAAATTCTTCATTACTATACAATCATACCCCTGTAAGGAAAATGCAGGAGTATATCTTAGCGAGTGGCGTTTGAGTGCGAATGTCCATCTTTGAAAATCAAAACTGTGCAAATCCATTTATTGAAAAAATACCTGTGACAATTGTGCTCGCATTTAAGATATCATTTTAAAATTGAATATCAGGCGCGAATGTAATTTTGCCCGCACGAATGTCGTTTTGGATGACGGTTGCGCAAGCGTCACTATTGGGTTAAGGTGCACCCCTGAAAATATATGTGTATTAGGTAATTGGATTAAAAATTGGGGATTATTTACTTATGGTATTTATTGAGGCGTTGATGCGACCGTAGAAACTTACATGAGCAGACCTTTTTAGTCTCCACTTTCTCTAAAACTTTGTGAACGTTGGGATGACCATAGTGGACAGTAAAGACAAATGACAGGGTGAGAAATAATGTTAAAAAAACGCAAAGCGAATCGCAAAATATCCCTTATACATTCCATGTGTTGGCAATGAGGCGGTGACCGAAACATAACATGTCGTAGACCCTATTTTTATCCTAGCCATTACAATCATAAATATAGAGGAGCGTTTAGCTATCAACCTTTTAAAATAAATGGCATAAAGTATGTTTTTGAAGGGTAATACGACGTAATTTGGATAATAACATATTGAAATAGTTAGAACAATACATATTCTGATTAATTGGAAACTTTCCGGTTCAAAAAGAAAGGTATATTCTTTGCTTTAAAATGTCAAAAACAAATCGTCAGGTTTAGGAAATATTGAGACAAGCACCTTGTTTGGCCTTATAATCGGTTAAAGGGAACAACTTTTTCAAATATGTTTATGTTTCGGACAAAGGTGTGTTAGTGGATCACGGAATGCAAACAAAAATGTCATGAAACATCTTCAAAACGTTAATAAAAACATTTTATAAACAAAAACATGTTTTGTGCATGGTAGACCGGTGATCATCTTGTAGTAGACTCCCACGCCTTTCGTAGACCGGCGATTGATTGCCAGAGGTGATATTACATAATCTAACGGAGCACATTCGATGCCGAATAAGTTATTTGTTATAATATCATAGTTAAATTAGTTGGAAACTTTATTTTGTATAGACTTGAAATACCGTGATATTAGTTCAGAACGATTCCATATTGCTTGTAACGAGAAATATTGTACCTATGTGTTTCACACTTGAAAAAGGCATTTATATTAATAAACTTAATCGTGCAGAAAGACATGTATGAATTTAATTTTGAGTAGTAAATAGTTGAGTAATAAATAGTAAATGTTTTGAATTTAACGATTCAAACGAATATTGGCAGAAACAACCGAGATTTTTAAAAGCTGCGTATGCTGCAGAAAAGTTGGAAATGTTGCAAAAAAGCGAAATATTATTTTTTGTTAAGGGCTGAAGTCATTCATAAGTCAATAGTGTCACTTTACAAGTTTTTACAAAACGAAATATTCTATGAACGTGATTTTTCGATGGTCAAGATGAATTTATGCTCGTGTATGGAAGATCATCCCGCGAGGTACTCCTCCAAAACTGTGTTCCTTTTCAAAATTGATATATCTTAAAACGTTCACAAATTGCTCACTAGCTACAAGATTTTGTGGAACACCTTTTTGAATCATTTGTATTTTATGTATGAATTCATTTGAAATGTTGATAATAATTTTATTAGGAGACATGTAGCTAGTCATGATCCATTGAAATGTAATTTAAAACCGCTTGTACAAGTATATCCCAAACTGTCAACTTTTATTTTTCAAAAAAAAAAAAAAGGTTCGCTCCATATTCTAGCTATTTAGATGGGCGAAATAAGCCTTTCTATTTTACAAAAAAAAAAAAAACGAACGCATTTTTGTAAAATAAATATGTTTTGAAATTATATTACATGAAGTTACAAAATCAGTTACTGTAAATTCCATTGTTTTAATGTTTTTTTTAATGCTCACATTAACAATTTTTAATAATTAGGTCGCAGGGTGCCCTTTAAATGTCCTGGTATGCTCGTTTCCTACCCAATCGCGTTCATAAAATATTTGTTAACAGTTTGCACCGGAGATCAATTATGAGCATTATTTCAACAAATGTGTTGCTTTCATTGACCAAAAGCCACATGTCAATACACAAATCACTGGGTGTTTACTAAAAGCGTTACTATGATAAAGGCCCCAATATGCCATTATATCCATACAATAAAATCACTTTATTGATAAAACTACTGAAATTATTTCCGTTTCCGTTAAGGCATTTATTGAAATTATGTAATCGGTGTTTACATTATTTCCGTCGATGTCATGACGATACACACAATATGACATAATTATGTTGTGCCTCAATATTACCAAAATACATCTGTTAGACATTTCACTAAGCGTTTCATTAAGTTTTATTAGAGTCAATGTATTAATACCGGACATTAAGGCACATCAAAATCGACAAAAATGGATATATTAAACTTAAATACTTTCAAAATCATATTAACTTCAGTGGTTATTTCAACCATCGTCCTGTCATACGCAAATGCCACAATGACAAACTACGGAACCTTCCTGAAGAAAGTGTCTCCTTCGGTACTTTCTGCGTATCCCTTGACTCAGCGGCGACACGTTTCACATGACCAAATCAATGATGACGTCTCCTTTGATTTTCTTGCCTCGGATTCTTCGGAGTTTCTAGATGTCCATGGTTGCGCCATATTTTGCTCATTGGTCGAAACATGTATGGTTGCGGCACCGCATGCTACTGGATGCCATATTCTCGGAAGTGATGCGGGGCTTCCAGGGACAGAGAGCACACTGGATCCGTCCGAAATAAGTGCAGTGTATGTGCCAAAAAGAGGTATTGTATTTTATTTATGTCGTGTGGTGCTGATATAGTCAAATGTATTAAGATGAAGCATAGCTAGTAGCAGTGTATATGAAACAGTATAAAATCGATAAATAAAACAAAAAGGAATCATTTTTGAAATAATTATTGTTATCATCTCTTTAACATATTTCAGCAGGCAAAACTGACATACATGATTAATATAAACTATAATTTTAATATATTGCATATATCGATTTAACCCGTCTTCAACAGACACAGATACGATGCCCTGCTGGGAATCACACACAAACTCAAACGCCGTTCACGGTCTTGTTGTCACACCTCTTAGCGAAAATCGACCGGATGTTTATTATTTTGGAATCATGGGAGATGACGTGGACGCGTGCAAAAGCGCATGCGCGACAGAATCGAATTGTATGGTGGGTATCTTATCAGTTAATGTTAATATTTGTTTTTTTTTTATATCAATTTGAATATATTGTTACTAAATATAAGCGAAAGTAGTGTATTTTTCGTATATCCAAACTAGTTAAAAAGTTTAATTTAGTAATCCAGATAGTCCAATGAGTGGAAAAAAAAACTTTCCTTTATAAATATCTTTTTTTTTGTGATTTATTGATATTTAATGTTTATAACAAAAATGAATGAGTAACCTAAGCTTTAGTTGATAATGTTAAGGATGCTAAGTGCAACAGCACTGTGAAACATTTTACCATATTTGTTTTAGGCAAGTGTGTTATTCCTGACCTTTGGACACGGTGACTGGGCAGGGCAGTGCTATGGAAGAAGTAACTTCGCACAAACTATAGAACCGACCAGTGACGTCATCACCAATTTCAAGCTGCCATGTGTCGACAATTTATGAATAAATAAACTTAAAATATTTTTCATGTTTATTCTGTTCGGGTGTTTTGCAAGCAAGCAAACCATGTGAAAAGAATGGACATTTACCCGAATGAACCGTTGAGTGCCCTCGTATAAAGATAACACCATAGCGTTTTTATGCGGTGAGTTTGTAAACCTCGATTTCAAAATGATTTGAAGACTTTTTGCTATCATATCTACTACTCGTAGATTCAAGCAGTTTTGACCGTTAACTCACCTTCAATATTCGTAAACGATTCGAAGGTAAACAGCAATAAATGTGTATTGATATTTGATAATATGCAGTATTATGTCAATCATGTTTGTCCGGATATAGAACATGACATGGTAACATGACATTGGCTATTAAGCGGACACGCCGAGTTAACCTTTAATTAAGTACACGTAGACTAGCTATACACGGTTACATAGTTAACTATTTATCTGCCCCAAATGTGGATGAAGGAAATAAAACATTTCATTTAGATATGTATCTCACTAAGAAGAATTTGTTTTTATATATGTGGCCACGCCTTTTAACCCACTCGGCAAGCAATTTCCTAAGAACGTCCTGATCATGTAGTTTTACGTCCCGAGGTCCGCGACGCTAATATGACGTCGCTACGATTTAAAATATGAGACGTCCCATCATTGCCTTTAAATGACGTGTTCACGACGTGTTTTTATGACATTACGTATCAACACGTCCGTTTAACGTCGCTAATTATACGTTGTCGCGACGTGTTATTAAAGTCGTCCTTGCGACGTTGTAAATATGGCGTAACCTTAACGTCGCAATATGACGTTGCAAGGACATTGTATCCTGGTCGGGACGTGATGCGACGTAACTATGATCCCCCAAATAGGCCAACTTATGAATTAAACTTTCTGTTAAATAGCATTGCGAATACCCCTCGAAAAAATGAAAATTTTGATTTTGCACAATTTATAGTTTGAAAATTGTCGCTTTCAAATAGGAATGATATGGTTCAGTTGAATATCTATCATTTTAGAGAAAAATGTATATATATGATATTTATATAAAATATATTTTAGATTTTGAAATGAAAATGAGCGGGCAATTTAAATAACGTCAAACAATGACGTCCCTTAAACATTTATATCAGACGAAATGCGGACCACTTTAGGACGTCGCATTTAAGGTCTTAGCGGACGACTTTCACTGAATGTCCTCTCGGTGTCAGATATTCACGGCGAAGCGACGTCTGAAAAATTACGTCCGGCAAACTTTCACCTGGGCTCAATGTAGGACCCAAAACGGACGTGCGCAAATGACGTCAAATGGTCGTGAAAAGGACCAACCTTTGCCGAGTGGAAAAGGGCAATTTACTATCATGTCTGAAGAGCACCTCACGAGCTGTTCCCCACCAACATTCCAGCTGGTTTGAACATTTTGAGAACATAGCTTATAATTGGAAGATTTTAGTGGTTTTGAGGAAGCCCTTTTTGAAAATTTCTTAATTGACGCAATAAGTAGTGAGAATATTTATTTCGAAATTGATGAAACTTGCTTGCATAAGATAGGTAGTTTGGCTATATATATATTCAACATTTCAATACATGTATCACAAAATATGTTCCTTTTCAAATCCATTAAGCTGGCTATAAGAAAGGAGATAAAGCCCAGCTGGCTTGAAAAACAGTGAACACCTTTTTGCACAACTCTAAAGATCAAAAACAATAATTTTATTGTCATAAAAATTGCAATGTTGTTTTATGGTGATTTTACAACTTTTTGAAAATCGTGTCGTGAGGTGCCCGTCATGGCTAACAAGATATTCTGATATATGAGTTGATGTTGGTTTGTTGTGGCAAAGTGTTGCTAAAGCTGCTTCGTCCGTAACAGTAGCCTGCCCACTGGCCTTGAGAGAATGCTGTAAGGTGGAGCACACTTGCCTAGAAAAACAAAACAAAACCGAATGAATATATAAATACAAATGAAAAAAACATACATGTATTACAATCCTATACGTATTAAATGCCAGGCAGTACGCCAGGGTAGTCAGGTAGGTCAGGTAGCTCAGTCGGTATACTGGCTGACTAGCCAAGCACGCATTGAATCGGTGGCACTGAGTTCGAGCCCGGCTCGTGTCAGATCTCAATGTTTTTCAGCTACCTCCTAGGGTACACAACGGTCTCGTTATATGATACTTACACAGTGTGCTGTATAGCTAAGATTAGGGATCAATATTGTAAAGCGCCGTATGTGGCAGCCATAGGTAGTTAGGGAATTTAAATAAAGCACCACTACAAGTATCTGTCATATAACGTGGCGGTGCTCGATAATTATCGGTTATTATAAGTAGAATAAGTTGTAATAGTGTATATTGTAAAGCGGTTTGAACAAGTCGTAGACCTGGAAAATCGCTATATAAAAACCGATTATTATTATTATTATAGTAAAATGACGTACGGCCCTTGACCATAACACTTTAAAGCAAAGCCGATTTTTTTTTACAAATTTCAGAAGGGCATTTAATTTATTACCGCTTTAAAAAAACATATAAAAACTTATTTTGAGAAATAACAACGACACAATAACAAAGATTTATTTGCTGTCCACATACGGCACACTGGGCTTCAGCTGCGCATGCGCTCTTGCAAGCTTCAACGTCATCGCCCATGTAACCGAAATAGTAAACATTGGGTCGGTCGTCATTTCCGGCCCCTGGAACCAAACCCGCCACCGCGTTATGGTCGATATAGGTGTCCCGGCATGTTGACGCTGCTGTTATGATAATACAAAATATATACTTTTATTTGTTTAACTTTTAGAATTTTATTTTTATGATATAGTTCAAATCTCTCATAATTGTCTTTATCAATAGAATTTTCCTTAATGAAACGCCAATACTAAGCGCTAAACAGAAACTTGCATATATTCTTTAGAAGCAGACTGATTACAAAATAAAGGTTTGGTTTTTTTTTACGCTGCTGTTATGATACATAATATACATTGTTATTTCTTTATAAAACCTTTATTGGTTTATTTTTTTTATAATATAGTTCAAATCTTTCATAATGTTATCTATGAATAGAAAATTTCCTTAAATTTAAGAAACGCCGATATTAAGCCCTTAAAATGAAATTTACACAGATATTTAGAACACTGGTATAGATTCAAATTTTGATTTATTTTCGATACCTGGTGTGCATTCTGGTTGTTGATCTACAGATCCTGCGCCAGTACATGTTACAGAAGCAGTTGAAGGACTGTAGTTTGAATCACATGACACAGTGCACTGCGTCCCGATATCAACTGACGACCCTTCAGTGCAATCGGCATAATTGCCATTATCCACCGATGGCATCACACAGGTTGCTGAGGCGAAAAAGTCTCTCCAGGTTCGGACATATTGTGCGCATGACACCAGAAAGGTTGCAAAAAATAACATACATCTGCCAACCACGGGGCAAAAGAAGCAAGGGATGTCAAAGACAGAGATGTGACGACACACTGCGGAGGGACCTAAAACCGATGTTCAAAACAACTGCGTGCCGCATCGAAACGCAAGGATCATTGTGACGGCGTTATGTGGACAACCCACGACAGCACGACAGTAAGGGTGTGGCCACATTGATCAAACTAACCTTCAAACCAAGCTTCAAACCACCTATGGGTCATGGCGACCATAAACAAATTAAATCCATTAAATGACCTTCAAACCACCTTCAAACTTGCGTCAAACCAGCTTTAACAAGATGTTAATAGGAACTTTACCTGTTTGCATTTGGTTTGGAGGTTAGTTTAAAGGCAGGTTTGAATGTAGGTTGAAGCA
>LQRL01094123.1:4096-27132 GCA_001703475.1 Hydroides elegans | reverse complement strand
TAACGAACTAAACAAATAAACAAATAAATAAATATATATATCAATAACGCAAAGTGGTGGTACAATCCACGTCTTGCATAGCAAGCCGTGGCTAAAAAGGCTTTATCAAAAATATGAAACATTTATATTTAATTCCATGGTTAACAGTAGCGATTCTTTTGTTTTTTCAGATAAAGACATGATGGATAACGTAGTAGGAAATGTATTACTAGTTGGTGATGGCGACTTTTCGTTTACCGTTGCTTATGCATCAAAGCTAAAAACAAGAAATGATATTTCCATCCACACATCTACCCTTCTCGATCAAAGCGAACTTTTCAAGCTTCATAAGAACGCAGAAGAAAATGTAGCAACTTTGAAAGCACTTGGTGAGTGTAAATATTGTTTTATATGTATACTAATTCTTATTAGTATTTCATTCCTTGATATGATTTCTTTTTATTAGAAATATTTTGACGGAAATCTTGGCACTGGCTTTTTCGTGTTTTTTGTTTCATGAAAAATACTTGCATCTTAACGTTTGAAAAGATGTTTAAAGCAAAATACATGTATATAAAAAATCCCATGTATCAATTATTAGCTTATTGTATAAATACGCTATTAAAAATATATACACTGTATTTTGTTACAGGTGTCACCGTGCTATATGAAGTGGACGCCACAAAACTATCAACATGTGCAAACATTCAGGATCAGCGTTATGACTTCATCATCTTTAATTTTCCACATACGGGCGGGAAGTCCAATATCAAGAAGAACAGGGCTTTATTGAAGGACTTTTTCCACAGGTTCGAGATTCACAATTTGTATGTTTGAAAGCTTGAGTGAAAGTCTGGTTGATTTTAATCTGCTCTTTTTCTTCGATTAGCCTGCTTTATACGTGCGTAACAAAGAAGGCTTACCTAAAACATCATAAATGAAACATATTCAAGAGTCGTGCTGCAAATTTTAAGCTGTTATAGTCTTGTATAGCCCCGGAGCCTAAAAAGAACACGATACATTTACCATTTTGCGTATTCTTGGCTTATTTCCAGTGCAAACTAGAGGCTACATCCAGACGCCCAAGTGTGTTATAAGATAACCATGTGCCCTAAATACATAACAATGATTTTATCATTATCTCCTCTATGGGCCAATTTCAAAGCCTAAGTCTAGACAAGGTTCCCGTTTGTTATAACATTGAAACCTAGTCTAGATTTAGTCTGTAAAATTTACCCTATTTGTTTCATTATTTTCAGTGCAAACGAGACTTTACATCCAGACGCCCAGGTGATCGTAACTCTATGCCGTGGCCAGGGCGGCACACCACGTGACCGACCCGTGCGCGAATGGCACGACAGTTGGCAGGTGGTTGCTCAAGCGGCGTATTCGGGCTGGGTGGCACACAGTATTGAGCCGTTCAGCATTGAGCGATATCCGCAGTATGGCAGCACGGGGTTTAGGTAACTATTTACGTGCTTTTACTGTTTGTGGAATGATATGTTAAGAGATGGTAGGTATATAATGTCATATAGTTTTTCAGCAAAAAGTAATATCGACAATTCGAAGGCAGCTAAAAATACTTAGTGCTGCATGAGCTAAGTAAATAAACAAATAAATATGTATTACACCAAACAAAATGTGTCAATTAATTTCATACAGGAGCCTCGACAGAAACTTCTACACAAAAGACTCTTACAGTCATTTCTTCAAACGGGCATCAGCGTATTACCCGGAGACATACGGCATGCAAACTGTGAATGGAATCAATTTGCTTAACGTGGTTGCTCGGAGGCTTAGTGCAAGGTATATAAAAATAAATTGAGACCGAATTACTAATGTATTATAATGAATTATCACTTGCGCATTCGATAATGACTTTGTTCGAACTGTCATTTAAAGTATGTTAGTGATCCAAATATAAATACATTTGCAAATAATGAATATATGTTAATTTTATGAATTCATAATGAATATTCTAAAAGGTAGGCCTTCATAAAGTCACACATACAATCACCTCCGATGGTTATTTTTACTTTGAATGATATATTTTTTGTATCCTCAACTTTGATTTTGTTACTCTAATGATATCAATGAGATAATGTTGGTGTGTGTTTTGTTTGGTCACATAAACTACAACATTCTTCCATTTGCAGAGATACCACGATTGTAGAACATCATCCAATTCGGTTAGTGAGCAGACATTTGAAAACACTACTTACAGAAACGTTCGAATTGGACGAATCAAATTTCTCGATTAATGACCTTCTATTATTTGATAAACCTGCCATCATTCATGGCTTTGTGTCGAAATCTCAAGATCAGTTGGCGTCTGAAAACGGAGAAAAGCAGTGTCTTGTAAAGTCGGTTGATTGTTCAAACAGTGACGATGTAATTCAGGATCAAACAATAAAGAGAAGTAGACTCCAATCGGACGCTGAACACGGAGCGGATTCTGACGTGAATAGCGATTTCGACACACAGGCCCGTACGGATACGGAAAATATGCAGCGTCTAACACAATGGAATCCAAGATATAAAGTACATATCGAACAATCGAGCGGTTCTGGAACAGATAGTAGTTGTGCTGGTGTTTTACCATGTACGCTTGTGGAGTCGAATCATGTGATTCAAGAATGTGTTGCCATGGTAACCAAAGGAAGTGACAATGTTTATGCTGCACAGGGTCAAGTGTTCAGACGGACCACCATGGATACTGCGAATGAACCACATGGCGTGGCAAATGAAATGGTAGTCGTTTGGCCCGTTGTGAAAACCGAACTCAAAGTGAAATCGCAAGAGTTTAGAAGCAGTATAGAATCGTGTTTGAAACGGTTGTTACCCGATCCCAGCACTGTACACCTTGGTGTTATATCTGGAGAAGATTTGCCATCGTTTTACAAGGGTCAGTTCTGTGAATCGCAAAGGGTGACATATGATTATTGTTCTAAAACGCATTTCCCAACAGCTGCATGTAATCAAGTGCAGGCCCAGGGAAAACCAGATCCTATGCTAGGAGAAACCCTCCGCGAAAAGGAGCTATCGCGTGTAATAGGCTATGTAGGTGCTTTGGACAAGCATAGCCATGTTACTACTGAGCTGGCAAAACGAAAAGAGGATGATGATATCACCCTGATGTGTGCACTATTTGATCTAGACAACATAGCATTAGCGCGTTATGACATTCCTGATCACCGCCTGCTATGGAGCGAAAATCCCGCGTTTTTAGAGCAATTCAAAGATCTCACCCCTAGCGATCATATCGTTGCTAAAACCCTAAGTGAGCACCCTCCGGTATGGAGACACGACCTCAGTTTCTGGGAACAACGTGGAGTGCCGGTCGACGAAGAGCTCTTATTGGATGTGATCGCAGATATTGCGGGTGATGCGATTAACAGGGTGTTACTTGTGAACGTGTGGGATGATCCTGACTGTGGATTGACATCGAGGTGTTATCGCATTGTGTATCAATCGCTGGATAGACCGTTGTCGCATCGATGCGCGCACGATATACAGAATGCGATAAGGTTGAAAGTGGCGGAAGTGCTTGGGGTTACTTTACGATAGAATATTTTGTATATTGTATAGAGGTCGGGCATGGTGAGGGAATGGAGTTGGGTTCAGGTATCAACAGGAGCCGATATGCAATAATATATACTGCAACACAAAATGAAACTATCGGTACATGTATTGTTATTGTGAAGTACATAAAAGTTTACACTATGGTGTAATATGATCTATTGTTAACGGGTTAATTGTAAATCATGTTTTTTTAATGACATGTACAGTATTCATGATATTCTGTACACATTTAAAGGGTTTTATTTGGTAAAAATAAGAATTTCCTTTGTGAAGTGCAGAAAAGTTTACACTAAGGCGAAATTTGATTTAGGTTTAACTGTTCGATTGTAAATAATAATTTTTACTGTACAGTATTCATGACGTACTGTATATATATATTGTAAATTAAGGATTGGTTGCTTGAAATAAGAATTTGAATATTTGCGTCATAGCATTATAACACATTCAATAAGTTAATCAGATTAGAATGTTATACTTAGAGAGTTGAAAATACAAATAGCAATATTTAAGAGCACAAGCCATAGAACGAAATAATTCAAATGTATACTATGTGACAATTGTATCCGCTGTTTGACGTCTTGCTGTTAAAAACCGTATATAGCTCTTAAGGTGAGAGAACTGCATCAATATTATTTTTGATATCAGAAGAAAATGAAACTCGAATGAATTGGAAATCATTTTTATTTCAACGTTTGCATTTATCGTAACAAACTATTGAGTCATCACAATTACTTAGAATGTAAAATAAATTACGACCAGTTATATTTTATTCAAAAACAGGAATAATGGTTTACATTTAACCGCAATCACATTTTCTTTCTAAGCAATTTCAGCAGCAAATTTCATTTTGATATTTCTTAAAAAATCATAGGCTATTTCCATTCCGAGATACATGATTTCTTGCTATGCAATATAATGTTGAAAAGACTTCAATGTAATTGGATTATGTCTTGATCTAAGTGCATGTATACAATTATTTCTGAAAAGTTTAACAAGACTCGTTAGTTAAATATTATAGAATAAATAAAAGCACCCAACACTTTGCACAACCAACTCTATTCTAACAAATTATTACCTTATGCACAATTTTAAGAAAGCATTTAACGAAAGCAATATATGTAGCCAACTTAAACCATGAAGTATATTGCAAAGGTGAGGGCATTTAATTAGCTTAAATGTTATTATTTATTCAGCGCAAACAGTTAATGAAGATATGAGATAAATAACTATTTTATAAAAATGGTTGTTATTTATCATACCGATACTTTATTTGCTACAAAACTAAAATATTAATGAAAATTATGATATATGCTTGCAACAAATGTATACAAAAAATAACCAGAATGAACAAAAAGAATTTGGCATAGAATAATTATTTCAATACACGAAAATTATGCATTTCTCTTATCCTTAATGACGTTGAATGCTGATATGATAATTATGGCGATATCGATTTGATTGTATTTGTGCCTTAAGGAAAATCAGGAATATTTCAATAATTAGAAATGACAGCTAATAAGCGAACAAAGGGGCAGACAAAAATTTAAAGATATGAGTAAAATTATTGATTACGTAGGCCTAGATTTTCTTCTATGCATTTTGATGAAAGAAAAAATCGAATCAACAAAAGCATTGCACACAGCTGGTTTAGTAAAACAAAAACAATTTACTTCTTTTATATCATGTAATTAATCGACAATAATTATTATGCAAAGGCATAAGAAAAAAGCAAATTGTATTTTACTTTTGTATAAGATAACGATAATATGACTAAGGATATGTCTTCGTTTAGCTTAAGACAATACTGTTTGTCGCTTACGCATCGAATTACCACTCATTCAAAACAATGGAATAACCTAAATTTTCACTTCTCATTTTCCCTGGTTTAAATTATGTAATATTTAATTCACAGAAAAACAATGAGAAATAAGATTTACTTTGGTTTAAGTTTTCACACAAAAAAAATATGTGTTAAAATATATGTCATTAGTTTTCAAAATTTTACACAAATATATTATATCAATTTATTGATGTTCACGCTTATTATTACCGGGGATGGATATGTTTTAACTTAGTTTCATAGTTCCGAGACAACATATTTATACTTCCAGAATGATAACAACCATGTAAAGGGTTCCTACTTTATTGAAATCATACCGGTCATGGTCATTCATTGACAATTTTCATCAAAATACAACTTCATATCAAACTTCACAATAGCATAAACCACGATACAGTTTGTAGATGATTTTTTTCATCACGGGGAAAACCAGCAAATTCCTAAAAAATATACACAAGGCATTCCATGAAACCAAACTCAATATACACCCCCTTCGCACGTTACTGTGTTGTGGTTAATGCCTGTGACGTCATACTGCGTCAGTGACGTCAAAGGCATCATTGATCGACTCCTGCTTTTGGCGACGGGGTCGGGATTGAAGTTCCGCTTTCCGCGCCTCCCTCAGCTCCACACTGCGGTACTGCAATGGAAAAGAGAACATAATTCCTGAATGTAACTTGATGTCATAACATATTAATACATATCCAACCTTGAATATGCGCATCTGAAACTTATGACTATTTTTAGCATGACTTACATATAAAGGAGAGGATTATAGCTGTAAAACTTTAAGGACAGGATGGCTGTTATTCAAACATTTAGGCGCATATGGATATGATGAATATCAAAATTCATTTTTGTTACTATGTGGCTAATATTGCAAACAGTTTTAAACTAAATTAACTATACGTGGTATCCTCAAGTATAACTTATTTTAAATTAAAGAATAACAATTGAAATGAAGCAATGCCCATGCAAACAGACAATCTAAAACATTTCAATAAATGCATCGAAAAAGCATATCCACTGGCGATTTATATCTAGAATAAAATCCAAACAAAAGTCAATATGATAATGAAGGCAGATCATGCAAGACAATACTGAATATATAAATGAATAGATTCTACATTAATTTCTTATTAACTGCTAACAAAAAAGGAACAAATTTAAGTCCATAAGATAAACTACCCGATAAGGGGATGGGGGAGCTTGATTGGATCAGGATAAGGCGAGCGAACAAAATACAGTTTGAGAATATAACTATCTACATGTGTATTCTACTTGGCAAATGCAAAGCCACTGGCTTTTAAAAACATGAACGATTTTCAAACTCAACTAACATCCATCATTAAGAAGCTGGTTCATGTGCATTAATTAAAAGAGAAGACCTCTTGAATTTGATGTTTGATCAATATGTCGATCAATATAAAGCATCAGTATCGGCAGCTCCTATATATAGTATAAATACACGTATACTAAAGAGGAGGTACATGCAACAATTTGCTTGGTCCAAATTTATAATACAAGTACATATTCAAAGAAATGTTGTGTTTAAACTGCCTGATGTACACTGTAGGTGGTCAAGATTTATTTTATTTCAGTTGATTGCATGGTCAATGACGGTTGTTGCACACACCCGTTATATAATGATATCAAGATATTGAGAAAATCTGAAAATAATGAGGGGACGACAGCATTACACCACTTTTTTACGCAAAATCATTGGCATAAAAACGCATTGACACATTGAAAAATCATTTTAAGGATCGAGTTGTTGGGGAACGATTTAAAATATCCGCAACGTGAATGACGAATGAGATGATTATATATAAATCAATCAATGTCAATGACTTTGCAAATAGTCACAGTATATATAAAATAGCAACATTATATTATAAAATACAAAGCGATGAGCAAAAGCAAGCAAATTAAAATGCCAATGGAGGAGGGTCACCTGCTTCTCCCGAGGTGAGCCCATAGTCGCGCACAAGAGTGTGCATGGGTACCGCCTCTGCTTCTACGCCTGCGCCGCCACATTTGGTTGCCATGGCATCCTAGGGTGTTGTTCATTTTTATGTACCGGAATAATTATGAATATAATGAAACATGTTAAAACTTGATTAATCATCAAAAGGTAGCGATTTATAACAAACACTATTTACAAATAGAGCCTCGCTTTATCGAATTTATTCACTTTTTTGAAAATATGTTTGTACCCGGCATTTACAAAAGTAAAATAACTAAACATATATCCTTTATATATAATTTTACTTCCTGCCGATAACTTAAAGTTTTACGGGAATTCGATGCGATTTTGAACACCCAAACTTTATCGAGAAAACGAGGTTCTACTGTATTTGATGGTAAATTATCATTTAAGGGCTCGTAAAGGTTAGCTACATAATCGGTATGGCTATCGAAAATCATCATAATGTTTGCATACAGGGTATATTAAAAGTGGTTGGTTCAATAAATTGTCATAAAATCGATTTGACTACAACTATCACCATAAATCTTTGTATGAAGTTGGGCATAATCATTTCTTTACAATTTGATAGCGGCATTGGCTAAAGTATTCGTAAATAATAACTTGGAATAAACTTCAAAAGCCTGCAAGGTTCGAAACGAGACTTTTGTGGTGGAGTACAACCGCCATTCATAATAAATTTGTTCAAACAAACACAACACTTTTTTTTTAGATTTGTTTATCTAAATTGAAATCAAGGGTATTTAGATCTGGGTTAAGTTCTAATAATCGCGCAAATATTAATAAATATACATGTACCATTATCGTATGTGTCATTATCCATCACCAATGTTCAATCTCTTTGTGGGTTTATGGAGATCATCTTATATAGATCATACAAATTTATTATAACCTAGAAGGGATGGTATTCATTATTAGATAATATACTAAGGTTCATTAAATTCATGGTAACTTTTAATGTTATCGACATGACCGGTTATACTTACCCAACTAGCTTTTGTTCACACTAAGTTTAACGTAAAAGTAAAATAGTTATGTCTCCTTTCGAACAATATAAGTATGACACGGTGCTTAATTATAATAATTAATGGGTTTTGCTTAATAAAACAATTGATAAACTACAAAGAGGAACGTAATGCAAATAAATGTAAGATGCATGTTTATTTGAAAGGTTCAAGCATTGCAAAATTTTAATTGATAGAATATAGCCAAAAAAACTTTAAACATTATCTGAACACTCAGAGCTCTGGTTACAACACTCAGACAGAGAAAAACACAGATTTAATGGAGAAAAAAAATCAAGCTAAAACACAAACTTATCTTAAAATTAAAGCTCATACAAAGGTAAAAGTGTTCTTATGGTAATATATGTTGTGATGTAGTATACAATGCAAATGAATTAGTAAATGTAAATGAGTTAAGCTTCAATCAAATCATCATAAACACAACAAACATCCAATTATCATAATGATATTAATTTAATGCATACTCACTTGAGACTCTTCTTTGCTTTCGAAACAGCGTTGAACACAATTCTTCGTTTCATGTTTTGGACTTGGAAACAGGTAGATAACCAATAAAATTACTGCAAAGATCACAATGCATAGCACCGGTACACCATATACGACCAAAGGCGGCCATTCAACGTCTGCATGAGGAGCATGCGTTACGATATCAGTTTGATTAGCATCACTGGTGACATTAGAGTCTGTGAATGTTTTATTATTGAGAATGTTGTATGCTGGTTGATCAGCTGCCACACCTGGAGGTAATGTTGACATGTTTCTAGGTTAGCAAGGTGGTTACTCTTGCGAATTCTGCAGTTTTGGAATCGGACTATATCCTTAGGTGGAAGGCTGCTCCAGATAGCAGTGTCTACATTATTTCTGATGAAACTGTTTCTTCATTTCTAAAAATTAAGTGAAGATATGCACCCATAAATATTGTTTTATTGATGTATCTAGTATAAATACAATCTGAAGAGAAACATATTCATATTTTCGTATAATTCTAACAATTTCCGGTTCCCTGTATTGGGTCAAAATTTCATAAGGTACATTTATGATCTACAAATTCAATATTTTCATTTTAGTTAGTCTATCATTAAGTTTTTACATTTCAATAATTTGTGGCTGACCATATGCAATTTCAATTCAGTGTCATATATAAATATTTTACGCATTGACATGAGCCCGTACCATTATTATGACATAAGTTAAACAACAGGATTCTTATACATAATTCTTGGATACCACTTCATTCTTCACATTCGAGACTGACCAATCACAAGCTAGTTATTTTTTAATGTTTGGGGG
Organism: Hydroides elegans; assembly: GCA_001703475.1. Classification (NCBI taxonomy): domain Eukaryota; kingdom Metazoa; phylum Annelida; class Polychaeta; order Sabellida; family Serpulidae; genus Hydroides; species Hydroides elegans. Next base: position 17,429 of record LQRL01094123.1, on the reverse strand, counting down.
AAGTATCTAGGAAGTAAAATCTCTCGTCCAATCACATTTATGCATCGCTTTATTGTTCGGGGGATGTAACTATGGTGTGACGTTGACTGGTCTGCAAGTGCAAGAATATATTTCTTGCCAAGAAATAAACTGTGGGATATTTCAAATCTATATTTTAAGTCACCATCCTTTTGGTTTACGGACTGAATATAAATAATGGTTACGTGTTATCACTTGTGATATCCTCATGATAACAAATATCTCATGCTGAGCGATAATATAAGAAAGTAGTCATTTCTTCGTTGGATACCAAAATTTTATGTATATTTTCGAAATATGTGTACATTTGTATTCAAACCTCATCTAAACATTTTTAAATAAATGTTTTCTCGACTCTGATTGCGTAAATTATCAATATAATATTTTACAAAAACAATGTAGACTGAATCCGAAATCACTGCTTTAGTCAAGTTACGGGGTGCCAGCCTATCATTACTAATCTGCCGAGCAAGTGCAAATATACTCAAATCATGAGGGATGCAATATACGGATATATAAAGCTTGGTCCAGTAATCAGATGAGCCCCGGTTGGTGTGGAATTGCAAAGAATATTACACTTTAATGCAACTTTTATATAAAAAAGGGGTATTAAAACCAAAAACCCCTATATGTCATCTAGGGTATTCATTGATTGCAAAAGGCGATATATGCGAAATAAAAGAAAGTCAACCGGAAGTAATCGGTAAATTTTCTAAGTCCGTCAGCAGTCCACACGTCGAACAGTCCAAAAACTGAAACTTAACCTCTCGGCGTAAAAGGGTACATGAACCGATTAGAAAAATGACAAGGTGCGTAAACTCCTAGGCATTCTTTCTTTAGATTATAAGAATGGGTCGATGCAAAAGTGGCTTAAGTAGACTTAACTTGTTTTGGTGGTATCATTATATTCAAAACATATTATTTAAAACTTACGATTCAATTATCATCGGAGGTACTCTCGTCATATTTCGTAAAAACGATGACCTCAATCTAACCAGATCAGGTCGTTCGCATATGACCTCCGTGCTATGGCTACAGTCCTTTTTCTATTTAAAACCAATTTGATGCAGCAATTTCATCAAAATATATTTAGACACACTCAGGTTTTCATGTTCGATGAAATATTTCCGCAGACGTTTTATTGTCATCATTTCATTTCATTCAAAAAATTTCTACACTGATCGCTTTATCAAATCTTTCTGAAATGATCCAATTTTTCTTTAGCACCTCTTGTTTCGCTCTTCAAATCACCAATTGTTTCACCATTTGAGTCCTTTGCCTGAATAATTCTCCTTAGAGTACTTTTTGATAACTTAAAAATATCTAACGTTCGCTTAGCATAATCTAAAACTCGAATCCTTAATCTACCTCTTTCTGCCTCTAACTTAAAATATTCATAAACCTTAATTAAAGCTTTTTCTCTTCTGACGAAATATGTTTTCAAGGCATGACGAATAATTTTGAAAAAAAAATGGAAATAAAAAGCTTTCAATCAAGTAGACTCTTGTCAATTATATAATATTGCACGCATCCCTTCGTATACTTTTCACTATGCAGGTGCAGAAGTGCATTGTACTGTTATATACTATTGTGGTTATTAATGACTATATTCTGTGGAGCTTAACTCTATTGGCCGGTGTAAACAAGAGCCATCTAAAAAGGGCACTGGCTTGTGCCTTAGAAGTCTATTAACTAGCGTGTCATAGACTTTTCAATGTGTAAAGTGGAGGTTCAGAAGCGCACTGTACCGTAATAGACTCTTGTGTTTATAAGGGCTATATTCTATTGGCTACGGGGTAAATGATATTCATATGTGAATAACACTGGCCTGTCCTTAATAAATGACTAATAAAAGGTATCTAGGCACCAAAATCAACGATTTATTAGAGAGGAACAGATTATTACATTTGAGCTCGACCCTGGAAATGTTGCAAAATTTTATAAAGTGTATATAAAGAAACCATAGTTAATCAAAGTTTTATATAAAAATTTGATATGCCCAATAGGGGTTTGGCCTGAAAAGAACACTGTAAAAATTAGGTATCGAAAAAATAAATAATGATAAAGTTACACCCAATTGACCGGGGCTCATCTGATTACTGGACCAAGCTTTAGATAGCAACAACATTTTGTTCAGTTCGTTGATAGAAGTTTCCGAGTTTTAAGAAAAATATTTTAAAAGTGATTTTATTTAGCAAAATTGAAACAATTGGAACACTTGAAAATGCATTCAAAAATTATATATTCTTTTTTCAAATATTTGATTTTGTAAAGTCACTCTCCCTTTTCTATTGTCAAGGAGATCGGATTATTTCTTGTTTATGTAAACATTATCCATACTTTACCTCTGTTACCTGATGTAGATAGTAGATACTGACTACCATTTTATACCCCTATGGTCAGCTCACTTCTTGTGTCAAGATAATATTTGGTGTTCGGTCGACTAGGGTAATGCAATTTTGATTTATAGTTGTACGTTATTTCTTGGTTGTTCCAGAATTGGTCTAATATATTTTTGAATGTGTTAAGGTTTAGTGAGAAAACCATGATTAATGGCAGGAAGTTCCATGATAATAATACTCTTTGTGTGAAGAATCCCGATCTGAGTTTCTTATTTGAAAGACATTTTAGTAGGGTTTGATGATGACCTCGAAATACCCTAGTTGCTTCTACATTTCGTAGGCTTAGAATAGGTGCAGTCTCAGCATCATAAAATCCATGTGGTGTTTTAAACACCTCTTTCATATCGCCCCTCATTCTACGATACAGTAGTGTTGGTAACTTTAATTTTCGTAGCCTTTCTTCATATGTGAGCTGGTCCTTTTGAGATAGCATTTTCTGGTTCTTCGTTGAACACGTTCAATGGCATCGATATATTTAATTTTGTACGGAGACCAGACACTGTTGCCATATTCCAAATGAGACCTTACTAATGCTTTGTATAACGACAAGAACATCTTACAATCAAGAAATGTATATGATCGCCTAATCATGGCAAACAAACTGTTGGTATTTTTTTACCGATATGTTAAACTCCAAGGATGATTAAAATGTCACTCAAATATCATTTTCACTACTGAGTATTTCTACCTTGCAACTGGCATCGCTAGTACTGATATAGTAATTTCTGCTGATCGAATCATTCAGAGATAGCAGTTTACACTTCTCCTTGTTAAATTTAAGAAACCACTTATCACTTCATTTCATTATTGTACCAATGTCACTGAACAGTTCAGTATCATTATCTTCTTAAATAAGCCTAAATATTTAAGTAACATCAGCGAATAAATTAGTTGAGCTTGACAGTGATTCACAGATATCGTTTATAAATATAATAGATGATAGGGGACCTAAGATACTGTATTGTAGAATACCACTTAATACTTTGGACGATGACGAAGGAGTCCCGTTCACGATCACTCGTTGAACGCGTTAACCCAGAAAGTCACATATCAAGCTAAGAATTGGGTCCTTTATTCCATATGAAATTAATTTATGTAGTAGTAATTGGTGAGGAACAGTATAAAATGCTTTCATAAAATTGAGATACAAAAACTTTATTTCGAAGACTTGATCAACTGCAAGTGTCACTGAATAGTTCATTTTTATTTATAAATGTAGACACATGCCCGCGAATGATTTTCTCCATAGTTTTGCAAACAACACTTTTTAAACTGACAGGTTTATAATTTGAGGCTACTTTACTATCTCCCTTCTTAAATAATGCAGAAACATTTGCTTTTTTCCATTCCCTTGGCAGTTGCTTCATATTTAATAACTTTGTTTTTAATTATGTCTGTATTAAACTCCCAACGGTCTCGTCCCTCCGTTTATTAGAGACATGTTAACTGTGATAGAACCGAAAAGAAACACAAGAATGTCTAATTCCGGTGTTAGACTTGTAGAGCCTAGATCGAAGTTAAAATTTGGTGGCGATAGAGCTTTTAGTGCCTGTGCTCCACGTTTATGGAACTCTCTTCCAAGTTCATTGAGATCTGATATTACCATCAAAGTATTCAAAAAGCAGCTAATAACGTATCTATTTAAAGAATTTTTATCATAATGTCAGTAGTATATATGTATTTGTACCAGTATTACCTTAGATTATTTTAGTTTTATCTTAGTTGCATAACTATATATGTGCATGTTATTCTATTGTAATTTAATAAGTATTGTCTATAGTATTATTATATATTTACTTATCATATATATTAAAGCGCAAAGAACATGTATATGATACGTGCGCTATATAAGAAACGCCAAATAAATAATAATAATTATTATTATATATGTATTTCTTATATGTTAAAGTTAAAAATTACAATTATCTTACTGAAATATGATGAATATAAATAAAATAATTTCCAGCAATTCATTATGCTGTGAATATAAAGTGAATGAAATATGGCAACCGACTAACGTCTTTTACCAAGACTCGAACCACAACCCCGAGCCCGATTTGACACCCTATTGCCTGGCATGTCTAGTCCAGTGATGTCACCGCTTGCAATGAGTTTACCGAAAATAATTGTTCTAACTTAACCGATGGAAACTACTTTTATTCCAATCCGTATACAGTGCTATTGTCTTGAATTAATGACTTCACTTTCTTTACCCTACCTATCTGATAATATTTTGGGATTGTTTTTTTTTAAACATAATTGATAACTAAATGTATATTTATTCTGATTTATAGTTTAACATATTCCTTTTAATCAATTATATAAGTTTAATACAAAAAATATAAGTAATGAGATGGACGAAATGAGCAACATAGTTGAAAAGGCATCTAGTTGGCTATGGCTTAGAAGATCCGATTTTTGCCAAGAAGCTGACATTTCTCGCGTTGGGATAGAACAATACAAATGTTAAGGTGGATAGAGATTGCCTGAGGATCAACGTACCGAAACAGTCAAATACGTCCAATTGAGAACGAGACATGTGCATTAGAGATATCATGCTCTGTACTAGATAAAAAACAATATTTTGTATTGCGTAACCAACGTTAAATTTCTTAAATAGCCAAAACATGATCTCAATATTTAGATTTACTTTAAACAGTAATACATTTAATTGTAGTTTGTATTACATATAAAACATTTTTTTAAATCGAAAATAAGCTTTACATATTTTTCTGAACATGAAAAATTAATCCGTATAATGATTTCGTGTTTTTGAAAAGTCAAGGTCGACTAAAAGTCAAATCAATATATATGCAAATGACTTAAGCCGTACAACCCGAGTGTTCATAAAAGAAGGGTTCCATTTTCAAAATCGAAATGTTTACGAACTTTTCTTTCAGCTTTTGTGCTTGTGAAGTTTATCAGAATTCTAGAATATCATCGAAAAGCTTTTGTTTATATATATCTTTAATGTGTATGTATCCCTCCAAACCGGAATATTTTTGCACTTGATGCGCAAGGTCTCAACAATACTAAATGCGACTGCTGATCAATTTCATCATTTCGTGCATAAAGCCGTCAGGTTAGGTTTCATTAAATATACTTTTGGAAAATACAATTCAATAAAATCTTATATCTTATATGGCGCATACGATGAATTACATATACGCACTTTACATAGCTTAACACTCAAATGTGTCACTAAAATGATATATTTTGAGACAAGATTTAAACTTTTAGATAAATTTCAACTAGTTTGGCAGCTTATTCCAAAAGAAAGTGGACCTGCTCTGCTAAATGCACGTTTATCATGCGTGGTTTGCTCAATAATAGGCACAGTTCAGCCATCATCTTAAGTTTATCAAAGGTATATAGCAGGCACGTATGGCTTGATCAAGATTTAGAGATAAACTGTCGCTTTACACTTATGAAATAAGCAATTAAGATCACCCGCCCCTAAGACTTTCGGGGTTAGGTGATTTAGTTTTGCCTAGGGGTGAGTGTTACGAGTCTGGCTGCGGGGATTTGAACGTTGCGCAATATTTTTTTCTGCTAGAAATGTCAACAAAATGTTGCAATATAAAATTCTATTGGTGATAGTGGCACTTTCCAGCATCCTTATTCAGAGACATGCGACTGAACTAAGCCCTTCTTTTGTGAAACATAACAGCTTTGACTCGTTCAGGCAAAGTTTACTGGCAAACAAAGACGCCTGTATGTCCTCCAACAGCTTTTCAAGTAGCTCAACGTCTTTTTTTATTTAGTCGACAAACAATTTCAGACCCTTGCACTGTTCTATCGTCCAATGCCATTGGATCAGACATGCTATGTTCGACAACCACACGTTGAGTACGCTCTTTAAAGTAAGATTCAAACCATTTCACGACTGATGGACCGATACCTTGTGATTTAGAGAGAGGTTCGAGCATTAACAATACAAAAGCCGCACTAAATCGAGCATAGCCAAGAACACAGCTTGACAATTGTCGATGAAAACGAGTAGTTGATCAATTATATGGAGCAGAGTGGTCTGTGATAGTGGTCCGGACCATTCAATGATCGCAGGTCATTCTCTTATCCGTTTATTTCAGAATGAACCTCTAGCAGGTCTATCACAGATTGTTCAATTAATTTCGAAACGAATGCAATGTTACATACATGCATGTAGTTGTTCTGAATAGTATCAAGCCCCTGCACTCTCAAAAGTGGACTCACAGTGTTATAAACAGATGGCACCGTCCCGGTCTCGAAAGCTATTGATAATCCTATGGATCACAAGTGCGACTGTATCAGCCCTCGTAGGGACGGAGTCTAAATCGCACGACTTGCTAGGAGAGGCACGTTTTATAGCATAGAAAGTTCTAATTATGAATTGCAATTAAGGATAAGCAGTGTTTCTACCCACGTTAAGTCCACATGTTGAAGGTGCACGAGAAAGTGAGATATTTTAGTTCGTGTCTTGCAAATATGTTATTGACGTTCAGATACATTGTCGCTTATTTGACTTATATTGCTATTGCTGAAAACAATGGCCACTTTTTGTTGTAATTATGGAGGCTGGTCTGCTATCAATAATCTGTGGCGCAGCCCTGCATTTTTTTGTAATGTATTGATTGTTGTAATGCGTTTTGGAACCCAAGCTGCTGGACTATTTACCTTTTGGCCTTACATATGTTAAAAATAATTAGATTTTTTTGTTGGTTAGCGATGCATGGACTGCACAAGATACTTGGATTTTTTCACTTTCTTCATTTTTTTCAAAAGAATATGTACTCTGTTTGGTTTCTTTTTTTTTGCGTTGAGTTCTCTATCAAGATTGAAATTCATTATCATTCTTATTTTACCAGTTGTGTATTAGTTATTGCCTGGTTCTTAAGGATTATTTGTGATCTAGCCTGGGACTGCTATTCAAACTTATCGTGCTCTCATGTCCTCAGGGATCTATGGAGTGTTATGTTAGAGATCTACGAACGTTATGGTACCCTCAACGTTACTACGTAACACTTTTCAGAATATTCACAATTACCAATAACTCTATTTTCAAATGGAGTTTTGTGTCCATATGACAATATATGTTTGCACGGTGACAATATAAGTGTATTACCGCGTAATGTCGAGCGCCCTAGTATGTTGATTATAATTTTGGATGTGTTATGATTTGGTTAATTTGTCTCCTTTAAAAACATTTGGGTATCAGTACAGCTGTTTTATAGATCGACTGCTTCGTTGTAGAGCATGTTCTAGAAATTAACAGGTGATGCTAGTACAGTTTGCCTAGTACATAGCATGATTGTTGTGCGTCACTTGTCTCGATGTATGATGAAGTGGAAGCCTTTGACTGTTTCGGCACTTTGATAATCGGACCATCTCTGTTCGATCGACATATTAGCTATATGACTGCGATCGGTTTTCGGGAATTTCGGGAGATTTCCTCAAAAAACATCTTGATATTTTATGCGTTTTCTATACAACTTCGTAAGAATAATGTCGTCATTCCTTATCAACGAATTCTATAGGGAACGGTCTAAGCAAGATTAAAAAAATATATTGTTTGACTAGTTCCGATCTGTGTCTACCATACAAGATCTAAACTCAGTTTTTCATTCAGAATTCAACCTACGTTAATATGCCACACATTTTCTTGTAGTTATTACAAGTATTTTATTGAGCATTTATTTGATTAATAGAGGTAGATCAGATGAAATTGCTGCAAAGTTGTGAAGAGAATCCGCGCTTAGATTAATTCTCATAAACCGACATCGTTTTATATCCACAAACAATTTTGTTGTGCACGTGTTCTGGAAAGTTTGTAATGGTTAATAAAATTTATTAATCAGAAAGTTATGAAACAATACCATTGAATTCTGATATTTGCAAACTCTAAGTGACCTTGATCTTCTCTAAAGCATGAAACACGATACCCATATATAGCATTTCGAAAAAAATCAGCAAGATTTGTGACCTGGGTTGTCTTCTCAATATTTGTTCGGGTCATGTTTACTGTATTGCTCTTTATTATAATAAACTTTTGACATTGTTTATGAGCGGCTTCAAGCAAAAGATAAATACCTATGGTCTATACTGAAAGGTACTATTTCATATTTGATTCGCCCTTTGTTATGTTCCAAAAATACGGTGATACATGAAAAAACTTCAATGTCTTATTTCGTAACATTTGGTGTTTCTCAAGGATCAGTTTTTTTGGATTTTCGTAATTGATTTGTATGGTTATAATATAAATTACGAAATCAAATATTTTTCGAGCCTAGCATTGTTTATAAATGATTAATTCGTCTGAACGAGCATAATGGCATGGTTAAACTCCATAATATGGCGCCACTTTGGAAAATAAGGTTCAATATTGAACATCCAATATGCATATATCAGTAAAATACAAATTTAATATATCTTATGCCAAAGAATCTAAAATCATTTAATGCTTAAGCCGAGCAAACTGCATATAAACCTTTCGTCTAACCCCGCTTATAAAACTCACTACCCGAGCACTAAGCTGTTTAAATGTAATGTGCCCGTTTTCAAATTGAATACAAATTTAGACAATTTAGAGATAAACGACATTCTCAATGTGGCTTATCTTATGCTCGGGCCATATATCATTCCATGATACAACAGAGTAATTGCAACCCACAATACCGCCAACAAGTAGAGGACTCATATACATTTTCGCCATGTTTTGAGTGCATATCTTCTTCTTCCTCTTCTTCGTCTTCTTCTTCTTCTTCTTCTTCTTCTTCTTCTTCCAATCCAGTAACTGTACAGTCCTGTAGAGTATCACGTGCAGACTCGGTGCGACAATCTTATAACATTGTGATTATATACATGGTGCTGTGCTTTGCTATCCCCGAAGGTCACTTATTTGTCATATTATGACTATATACTTGGTATTGTAAATGTTACTGTGTACTTTTCGAGTATATCATATTGTAGAGAGTTTGGGCTAATACAAAAATCTACGTGCTAAAAGCCTGGATTTCCCAAATATTACCAGTCACATTGCTTGTTAGTGGTTTTCGTTTACATAAAAAATACGTCGTTCCAGCGGAATTCCTATATCTCCACAGCCTCTCTAGTGTACATTTTGATATAATCTGATGAAAACAAACACCACCTCTCCTATCCAACATTTAATAATCAATTTTATCAATATTATTAAACTTGTCTGCTGCACATCATATTTAAAATACACTGTCTGGAAAGCACTGTATGGCTTTTTGTTTTATCCTTTTAAAATATAATCTCAAGCATGTTGTCTGTATTTTTATAACAACTAATGAGTTTGATTTGTATCCCATATTATAACATGAGTTTTTTCTATGTTTCTTTGTTAGCTGAAACCTTTTTATATTCTGCAATACAGACACGGTTCGCAGTATAATTTATGTAAATGAGGAGAGGCGAACAAGCGTGACTGATTTTGAGAGAACACTGCAGTACAATTCCAACATGTTTGCTACACACAAGTGTTCAATCAAAACGTCATAAAAAGCTATTATCATGACTAATTGTTCGCCATTTTTTATACAGTTCGAATCTTAATATATTTTACACTAATTTCAACTGTTATGAAAGTTCAAGTGTACCTAATTAAAACATTCGCACTTCTATTGATCATGTGCATTCAATCGTCTCGTGGAAAGCGAGGGGGCACGACTAGGAGGATAAACAGATTAATAACAAATCGTTATGAAGGTTTTAAAGGGAATACAAACTCGGTCGACTTTAGGAATCTTATTGAATTGACACCTCCTCATGAAACCCCAGTTAAGTATCAGGTTTTTAGTTCACATGCACCGGATTTTAGAAACAATAACAACGGTCATGAACCAGCTGATCAGTATACTTCTAGTAAACAAAAAACAGCTGATCGAAAATGTCTAGTCAATGTAAAACTGAAAAATGAAAATAAGAAAAAACTCTCAATGGGGCTGCTTAACAGTCAATCATTGAAAAATAAAACTCTTCTGTTATCTGATTTAATCACGGAAAAAAAATCTTTCTATGCTGTTTTTAACTGAAACATGGATTCAAGATGAAAATGATGTTGTCTTTCTCGATCATACTGCCCCTGATGGATATTCATATCATCACAAATCAAGGCCTAACGGGGCTCGTGGAGGGGGTATCGGAGTGATTTTTCAAGATAATTTAAATATCTTGGATGCAACGTCCCAGTTCAAACAATATCTGAGCTTTGAACTTCTTGCTCTCAATACCACTATAAATGGTGCTAGCCTAGGTTTCTATCTAATATACCGGCCTCCCCCATCCAACACTAACAATATTCGAATTTCGCAATTCATACCGGAATTCACCGATCTTTTGGAAACAGCACTACTCAAAACTGATCATGTGTGTTTCCTTGGTGATTTCAACATCCCTTGGGATAAGACTGAACATTCTGAGCGGAAGGAATTCGCGTCTATGCTATCAGCAATGGGCCTAAATCAGCACGTAGAAGACCCCACCCATAGCAAGGGCCATACCATTGACTTCGTGATCACAAGAATAAATAGCAACCTCTTCAATCTGGATGATGTGAGTCTCATGTTATCAGATCATTACTTAGTGCTCGGATCCCTCGATTTCGTAACTCAACGATATCCAACTGTGGAAGTAAAATACAGAAAGCTAAAGGACATTGACTCCGAAGCTTTTCAGCAGGAAATAACCGACGCGGGCCTTGAAATTAGTGAAAATGAGGATATCGATTGTGCTGTGAAGAAATATAACGGTGTTCTGAGCCAAATTTTGGATAAGTTTGCACCTTTAAAAACATCTACAGTTATTGCTCGACCGAAAAAAGCATGGTACACAAACGATATAACATCCAAAAAGCGAGCGAAGCGTGTGGTCGAAAGGAAACTGAAGTCGCTCCGAAGGAAACTTCACATTCTCCGACTCAAACGCAAAGCCCTACCAACCGGCCTACTCACTAATATTCAGGAGATTCAGCAACAGTATGTTCTCATTCGAAACGAACTCGTCCTTTCGCTTAAACGAGCAAAGAAAACCTACTATGAGGACAAAATTAACGCGTGCGGATACGATCAGAAAAAACTATTCGCCATTCTAAACGAACTGATGTGCAAAAAAGTCAAATCAAAACTACCTGACCATAGTTCAGAACATGAGCTGTCAGAGAGATTTAATCATTTTTTTGTGAACAAAATAGAACAAATTCGTAGTGAACTTAATGCAACAAACGGCAGCAGAAATCGTGAACCTGATCCTGCTTCGAACGCCCGTTTGGATACATTCGAACCATGTTCTGAAGCGGAACTTAAGGCCATTATCAATAGCACAAGTAATGCCTCATGTGCTTTGGATCCGATCCCTACCATTCTGCTTAAAAAGTGCCTATCATCGCTATTACCATTGTTGACGAAGCTAGTTAACAAATCCCTTGTATCGGGAAAATTTCCTTCGGAACTGAAGAAGGCCCACGTGCGCCCACACTTGAAGAAATCAACATTAGACAGTAATAACCTGAAGAATTTTCGCCCGGTATCAAACATACCTTTCTTATCGAAGATCATAGAAAAGGTTGTGACAAAGCGATTGAACACACATATGTCCCTTAACTCACTAAATGAGGAGTTCCAGTCTGCATATCGGGTCAATCATGGCACGGAAACCGCACTAATCAAGGTATATGATGATGTTCTGCGTTCCCTTGACAACAGATGTGGAGTGGTGCTAGTTATGCTTGATTTGTCCGCGGCCTTCGACACCATAGATCACACGATTCTACTCGATCGCCTGAACCGCATGCTTGGTGTCGGGGGCGCGGCGCTCGACTGGTTTCGCCATTATCATATTGGAAGACAGCAAGTTGTTATCGTCGGCTCAAGCGCTTCAAGCCCTCTTACCCTCGATTTCGGCGCACCCCAGGGTTCCGTAATGGGTAGTGAAGACTACAAAATATACACTCTCCCGGTTGGTCAAATTACCAGAAAACACGGTTTGTCATTCCGATGATTCAAATAACTACACATCGTTCTCGCTCTCGGATACCGTCTCGTACGACAATGCACTCCTTAAGATAGCAAACTCGACCGCTGAAATCAAGCGCTGGATGTGCCAAAACATGCTCAAACTCAACGATACTAAAACTGAAGTTTTGGTTATCGTTCCACCAAAGCATAAGGATATGTTTGGTCAAAGCAGTGTTCAAATCGCCGATGCATCTATTCAGCCAAGCGAATCCGCTAAAGGCTTGGGTGTCTGGTTTGACCGACATCTTAGCCTTGACGTCGAAATCCGAAATAGATGCAGAGTAATGCTCTTTCATCTGCGAAACATTCGAGCTATCCGGCCATATATTACTCAAAGTGCTTGCGAGAAGTTGGTACATGCATTGATCTCCTCACGGTTGGATTATGCTAACTCGCTACTAGCCGGTCTCCCTAAGAAGAAACTATACCTACTCCAAAAAGTCCAAAATATGGCCGCCAGAGTTGTTACAAATAGTCGTAAATCGGACCATATACAGTGAAACCTGCTTAATCCGGACATCCGGGGGACTGAGCAAAATTGTCCGGTTTAGCGAGGTGTCCGGTCTAAGCAGGTTGATAGCTTTTTCGTCAATTTATTGTAAATGATGTTTTTAGTGTTTATGAAGATTAGAATTAGAGGTATAAGTTAAGTGATATTTGCGAAAATTGTCTACAAGTTGTATGATTTTGTGTAGATCATTTAAAACGCAAAAAAAAAAACATATATATTTTTACGCCCAGCTAATCAATTTGGTTGAGGGCTATTGCTATCCCCCATTCCGTCCGTCCGTCTGTCCGTCCATCTGTCCGTCCGTCTGGTAACATGTGAGGAGCAGTAGTTTGTCCACGGCATTTTTGTATGAAGGCTTTGCCCTAGGGTTCTGAAACTTCACACAA
>LQRL01094115.1:20655-31446 GCA_001703475.1 Hydroides elegans | reverse complement strand
TGAAACATGACACACTGGCATATATGTGGACATTTTATAATAATTTAATTTCAAAGACAAAACGCGATTAAATAATTCAATATACAAGATATTTCCTACAATCTTGTTTATTTGCAAAATAGTTGGTTATTTCCAAAGTTAATTTTAGTAAAAACTGACCATCCTGCATATACGCATTGTTGAAGTTCACGGGGGATCCAAGGTCACTGACCTTCTTGTTCTAATAAAACATGTTAATATGAATTTTTAAAAACTGAAAATAAAACAGATCTTTATATATACAGGTGATTCGAATGAACAACGAGCGCTTCGCAGTCCCCGAAATCCTACTCAACCCGTCCGACGTGGGCATTCAGGAAATGGGTATCGCAGAAGCCATCCACCATTCCATCACATCACTGCCACTCGGTCCGTAAACATACACCTATTTTATGATTATTAAGGAATAGCAATACAAAGATTTGGTTGAACGATTTTCTTTTGGTTTAATAGTTTGATTTACATGTGCAGTCTAAAATACGAAGTCGTTGCCGAAATTCAAATCTGCTCTTAAAACATCTTATTTTAGCAAAGCATTTTAGAATAAGCTAATGTAAAGCGCATATATGTAACTCCTCATATGCGCTATATAAAAACTCCATTTGTTTTGTATTGTATTGTATTATAGCCGTTTGTTTAAAGAGAAATAAGACAAAACAAATGCTGTCCGATTGAAAAAAAATGAACAAATGCCCTGTTTATAAGTTGATCTATAGTTATATTTTGTAAGTTATAAAATGTTATGTAATCCTTGGATAATCGTCGTTTAAATATGTCATAATGAATATTTTGATTATTTCCAGAAATGCATCCCCATTTATATGGTAACATCATCTTAACCGGTGGAAACTTCATGCTTCCTGGATTGAAAGAGAGAGTGTAAGTCATTTCTTAAAGTATCTGCTTTAACTAGCAGCTTCGCATTTAATTTTTACTATCAAGATACTTTCATGGTAAAATGTTCATCCATTGTCTTCCATACCTTTCTTAAGTTAAAAACATGACTTGCTCACTTCACATTATTCTCGAAATAAAAGGTCGCAATGATCTAATGAAGGCCGTTTTTGCGACCTAGCGACCGGTAGAGTACTGCGCTACTCTGTGAAGCATTTTAATAAACATACATTTTGATGTGAAACTATTTTTCCTCATTAGCAAGCCTTTGCTATAACAAAGAGGTCATTCTACTTCCTTTATCACATGTGTATTCGATACATAAAAATTAAACAACGTGACGGTGCTTTGTTAAACGTGTTAGTACTAACACATTTTGGTTTTCTTCCTTTCCTGCTTATGTTTTTGTGATATATTTCATGTTTATCACATTTACATGTATTTCTTATTGGTGTAAATGAGTTATTATCAAGTGGTCGATGTAAAAGAAACGTGAGCCGGATCGCATTCGAATTCTCAATTGAAATGTTATTTTTCCAAATTTATGATGTTTATTTCCAATAACGTTTTTTTTTTTCAATTCTTTTTTTTTTAGATATTTAATAAGGAAAACCGACAAAATTGATCACGCTAAATTAGGTATTGAATTTCCAATTACATATATGTACCTTTTGTGAAGTTAGAATATTTAATGTATATATTTTGTGATGATTGCAGATATAAAGATTTGCGTGCAATAGTTCCTGATGAATTTGATGTCAATGTCTACCAACCTGATTCGTAAGTTTTGAAAATCATATATATTTGCAGTAGCGCTGGTGTTTCGTTCATATTTAAGGGAAAAATTATTAAATCTGATTTTTAAAACAATGTAAGTATTATGATCTAAATACAATTTCAATAATGTAAAAGGAGATGTTAATTTGTCTTCAAGCAGGTGGATTAAATGAAATATTATTCATTGAATACCACTAGGTACATTTATATTATGAACTTGTAGTCATGGCGATATTCCCCGTAAACCCTGTTTCATGGCATAACATTTAAGTTACAAGCGATGCGTTGATTCCCGCCTTGAAAATCAGTTTCTTTTTCTCCTGTGATAAGTGATTTGATTAAGTCAGTTGACTTTATTGTCACCCCCTGGCGGGTTTATTCTTTGAAGGGGCTGAGTCATTTCATATGGAAAAGTGTTCAAAGTTCATACAAAGTCCGGGAGGTCTTTCGAAAGTATTCGAAAATCGATATCCGATAATGAGCGCAAAAAAGTCATGGCAACGTTTGCTACTCAATGTCTTAAGTATTGATAATTAGAAAAATGAATTTAGTAGCTGGATATTATATTGGTCACTTCTCATTGTCACTCTATAAACATGCTCATAAATGTATGTATGCCTTTTATGTAGGGAAATTAAAAGGCCAAAAATTAAATATAACCAAAATTATATATTTTTTGTTAGATCCCTTGTGATGTCGCCCATCATAATGTCTTAACCATGTGAGAAATGGCAATTTTCAGTTTTATTCTGGACCGCCACTTAACGTAGAATAAACCAACCATTTGATATCCTATACCATGATCACTGTTTGTTTGTTTTTTTTCAGCCCGACGACGTATGCGTGGGAGGGCGGGGCGTTGCTGAGCAGAGACTCGCGGTTCAAGGCCATGTGGGTAACTAAGGACGAGTACGAGGAATATGGACACGCCGCGTGCCAGGAAAAGTTCGATGTATGACGTCATTAAAAAAGCGAAAATGGGAAATTGTCAAAAGGAATAATCAATCTTAAAAAGGGTCACGACTGTTTGGCTCTTGAAAAATATGAATATTTACCAGGAAATGTCATAATGAGATGCAATTTATGTCAAGAAATTAAGAAATGCAATATTTCATACAACAAACAGTGATGGAATAATCAGGCCAAATATTGAAAGCGAATCACAGATACCAGGTAAATCGACGCATGGCGAAGAAAAGATTGACGAAAGCTACAACGAAATGGTCTGCCAAACCATTAAAAAAAACGCACGATATATGACGCAAAATGATTGCGGTATCATCGAAATAATAGATGGAACCGCTAATCTAAACAGTTCAGGGAAAACACATTTAAATTGGTTTTCTCTGTACAGAAACGGTTCTGCTAATGAATATATGTAAATATAAGCCAAGCGATACAATGCTATTTATGTATGGATAGTTCGATGCATAAAACGTATGACGCTATGTGGTGACTTTATTTTCAGAGAAATAAATGAAAGGGCTAAACAAAAACTGAAAAAAGCTTATACATTGGTTTTCTCATTACAGGAATGGATCTGTTAATGAAGGTGTGAATATAAGTCAGAATATGTATTGCTATTTATATCAAACTGCCGGAATTGTTTCGGCGAATTACACAGTTGTACTTGATAAAATTGCCAAACGATCCCTAACAGGCGGATGCGATTTTTTCCCGAGCGCAGTAACAAAATGTGAAAATTGGCCAGGTTTGGAAATGGTTAAAAATATATGCCGGAAGTTCCTTAATCTGCAAGTTGTTGCTTAGAAACAGCTTTGACTTTTTATCAGGGCTCGTCTTGATTCATTAGCAGACTATCTACATTTATTAGCATGTTGCGATAGATAGTTGTCGAGAGTTTGTAATGTTTTTATGCTCGAAAAGGTTCGTTTGAATAGTTTCTATGCAAATAAAAGCACCTTCGATCCATGCTAACCAAATAATTATATGTATATAAAATGTCACCATTGCTGTAGAGGCAAATCTAAAAATGAGACCTTTTTCAGAAAATTAAGGTATAGGTATTAGTGACATTTCACATTGTTGGCAACCGTCATGATTCATCCTTTTACATTTCCAGCGCTTAGAAACCCAGTATTGCATTTACATTTAAACCATTATGTGTAGATATTGATTATATGTTTATACATTGTTTGTTTCATCGTTTTTCGCAAGTGGTTTACAAATTGTACGTAAACGGTCTTCATACCGATAGAGCAATTAAATTGTATCTTTCTATGATCATGTACTTTGAGATGCGAATATAGTTTCCTCAATATAAAGTATCACACATTATAAATTGTTTCATAAATTGCATTTAGCTATGATTTCAAAGAACATGCCGATTGTTCAGAACATGAATATACATTACATGTAGTTACCGGTACATATAAAACCTTTGCATTTTGTTTTTCCTTTTGATGGATCACAAGTACTAATGAGATTTTTCATGATTTAAAAAGTTATATTTTGATTAGTTAATGCATTTGGAAATTCCTTAAGTCGCTACAATTTAGTTTGTTTATCAATTGTGAATAAAAACTTGTCTTGAAACTTGATATGCTGTATAGACTACTTGTAAAATCGGCAATCGCAATAGAATAAGGTAAACTAGTTGCTCTTATTCATAGATTAAATGTTTGTTGTATTTTGTAAAGACTAGTGGTTTTAAGGTTAATTTATTCATTTCTTATTTTGCTTGATGTGTCTAATCAACTTGTCTCTCTGTTGTTTTTGTCCAATTAGAGTATTGTTTCTAAATGGTTTATAGATTATAAAGAAACAAATACGTATGATACGTGTTAATGACTTTTATTGCAATAAATATATAACAAAAACAATATTAAACTATTTACAATGTGCTCAAACAATGAGCATACCATATGATCATTGCGTGATACCTGATCATTGTTTTATTCTATCGAATAACTAAATATAAAAAGGCATTTATTTTCCTCCATAGAACGCAGGATGAATATTTCATCTGACGTATCTCTCTGTCCGTCTGATTCCTCTTAAGCACCGAGTACACAAATTTTATTGTAAGGAAATGGACCACATATATTTGTACAAATTGAAAGGCCGAAAATACTTTTCAATGTAATAGCCTGCAATACGACCTGGTAAACTTTTCTCATTTTTTTTTTATGAATAATTACATGGTTGACACTGTATATGGTACAACTGGCAATAAAAAAAAAGCAAATATAAAATAAACAAAACATACCAAATCAACAGAAAATTCACAAAGATAACTGTCTATTTATATAAGAAATATGTACATTTATATACTTTAAAAACCGATGATTTGTTCAAGTTTTATGAAAAAAAAATGTTTATTCAAAAGTGAATCGTCACGTAGGCAATAAGTGACAACCATAGAAAAGCAAGACTTTCCGACAAAAACAGTGTCGGTCTGTTTTGCCAGCAGAGTAGATTCTCATTTGTGAAACACGACAACCTAATACAAGCGGGAGCTATACACAAAATATGCAAAATCAGCTTCAGAACAAACACCACCAAGATCCGATAACCCGAAATCGGCGTGTTGTTTGTTTGTGAAATCTGGATATTCACCGTTTCGATCTGAGAAATGATGGAATGCCGACGTTCCTCAGGAACCGGAACCGTGAGAGAACACAACCCTCTTCGTGTTACATTACTTTGTTGTGTACCTCTTCTCGTCGTTGAACCCCCACCGGCATTGCTTTGAGTCCCCGTGGCATGTGATTCATTGCTTCTCGTTCTCGTTGTCGATTTATCATCTTGCTCCATTATGCTCGGAATCGGCGGATTCCATGCTTGTTTTGGACCCATCAGAGTCGGCACAGCATTTTTTCTCGCCAAGATCCTACCGCCATATAGCAGCTTACCCGATTGGGATTGGTCACTGGCCGATGGGCGGATGATGCGGACCTTTGTGGGTAGAGTTGCGGCGGCCGGTGAATACGGACTCATGGCATCGTTAAGCTGTGGTCTGATTGAACCGAGAGATGAGGCCCGTCGCACTTGGCTTACAGATCGCAGGTCATCCCATGATGCCTGTGTTAGTTCTGGGTCGCTGAAGTAAGGTTCGTTGACACCGAGTGTGTTGGAACAGAGAGAACCAGTGATGCTACTACCTTGGGATTTCTTGCTCAGGTCGCCCCGTGACAACTCCCAGCGAAACACCTTTTCCATGACTGATGGGCAGTTGTTGAAGTACACATCCAAATGTTCCTTTGTGCTGCTGACTTTGGGATGTTCCACAACCACCGGTACCACATCAAGACTCTTCGACGACATACACGGTATGCTCATTGTCTGATCGGATTCAAAAGAGTTATACGGCATTGGCCGACTTTTCATATCCACTTGGTCATCGTCCGTAGTAACCGTGCTGGCTTTGGACATATTCGAGTTGCTATGGATGAAGGCATGACCCGGTGCTAAGCGTGTATGGCGAAGGGGTGGCAGGCATGTGCTATCGATTGAGAAGCCTTTTGAGTGCGGCTTATTGCAGCCACTGTAGAGTGAATCTCGATGTGACGATCCTTCTACTGTGAATATCGATTGCTTCACTTTGCTATCGGATGATCGCGCACTGGAACTGAAATACGACCGACGTGACGTCGTGTCCATTGATGAATTCATCGACGATAGTTTGGCTTCATTATTGACACCCTTTTCCGTGTTATAACTATCCAAGCTATCGGCCTCTTCAATTGTGTAGATCTGACTGACTGTGGCTACTTGTGATGTAGCCGCTGTGAGCACGGAAGGACCCGCTGATGTTACTGAGAGCGAGACACCACCTTTGTGATTAGCGCTCACTTGGGACATTCTCTCTGTAGGCGGTTCTTTGGTACTCGAAAAGGAAATCGAGCTTTGCTTGGAACGTACCGACGCTGATACCTGAGAGTGCGTTTCCATAGTGGTCACGCGGCTACTATGCATTGAGGGTCGTTGCGATTTGGTATCATCTACGGCACCCGGAAGGGAAATATCGAAACTGACCTCACTCAAGTCAAAGTCGGATCCGAGCCGTTTTCTCAATGTTTCCGCGACGCTTGCCTTGGTGCGTTTATACGTATAGCCACTTATATTCGATACTGTGGGACTGCAGATAGCGATGTGGCTATCCGCAGAAGATGCAGGGCCTTGCATGGTCATGGTGCCGCCGGAGCTATCGGCTTTGGAGTTGTTCACCGAAAACCGAATATGCGTTGAGTTAATTCTACCTCCGTCGGCATTGGCATCGGAAATGCGTTCATTCGTGATGACGATGTTACTGGCTCTGGTCGGACCGGGGGCTGTGTGGCGTTGTGTTGCGTCTTCATTGAGGAAATCCCAATGTTCCACGAATTGGGACGCAATGGGTTCTGTTATGATGCCTTGTTGTTCGTTTTTGATTGCCTGGTAAGTTTGCATTAGTTGTGTCATGATGACTGTTAGTCCCAAAATGATATTGAAACATTCAATGAATATGGTCGTCGTTATAGCGCTGTTGCTGTCCGGATATAAATCGATATCGGTTCCATTATGTCCATGAGACCCGTGCCATGTATGCGAGATATTTTGTTTATTCGCCCACGTGATATATTCGGACATACCACCAACGGCAAAGGCGCCTTCCACTATACCAATCACCCATTGCACGCTAACGCAGAGATACTCGATCACATGTGATGAGCTACGATTTCGCATTCTATTAGACGCATAACCCAGTTTCTCCAACACCGCCAGTTCTATAATGGAAATACATGCACAGCTATAGCATATGTGGTAGAAGAACAGCTGAATCACATCCCATGCGCCATAGTCCAATAGGATGTTGTCGTTTGCTATGTAGTAGAATAGAGTCGACATTTCTGATGATGCAAGCACCACACTGCAACCCATGCCGGCTCCGATGATGCTGATGTAGAGATACCATAAGTTGATCCGTTCCCGAAAGCGAATCGTTTGGATGAGACAATATGAATTGCCGGTCATACCAAATGCAATGGAGCCCAGGATGATGATTGCAACTGACACGGTCATGAAATTCCAAGACGATGCCATTTTCGTAAATGAAGAATTGTTGTTCTTTAAAAATGTCTTGATACATAAAAACTGCTTCTCACTCGATGTCTAAAACTTTATAAATGTTAAATTGCAGAAATGACTTGTTATAACAATTTGTTTCGACCAATAGTGTGAAAGCAGATTAGTATCCTTAGAAACGCCGAACTCACCTGCATGAATGTGGGTTGTAAGTCGATAATTTAATTTGCACCTCTGTGTTTCAAGATTTCGCTTTGTACTGTTTCTTCGACTTTTCAATTTATCTCAATATTTTGTAGCTGATATTTATTACAAATATGTCTATATAAGTGACCATTGCTAAAATATAGGTTCATCATTGAAAACATGCCATTTAAAATCATTTATTTTCTTGTGCTAAAATTATACTCGATTGGGGTTCCGTCAAACTTGTCAATTGTGAATCGCAATGGTGAATCTATATATTTGTGTATTGCATATAAGAAAAAGTATAATCATATTCAGACAAACCGTATTTTATAGAAATAAATTGTATTCTTGAATGAGTGCTCTTCCTTCATATCAGGGTCAAGATCATATGTCCAATTTGGTTCAAAATGACTTATTTCAGTACAAATAGATTCGTTTGAATCTTAGAATGACTAAATCGTATTCCTTAAATTAAAAACTTGTTTGTTTTCCAGCTAGAAATGCTAAAACCCCGTTGCCAGCAATATATTGCCACCAAGAATATATACTTACCAACGAATGGTGTTCCTCTGAATTTTAACAGCACCGAATATATTCCAATTGTGATACATAACTTACATAAAACATGGTTTATTGGTTTATATAATAAATTAAATATTGCTTATTTCTTAATATAAACTAACATTTTTCATATTTGATTTTTTTTTCTGCCAAAGTGCCAGCAAGGACGATGTCCCATTAGAAAATATATTTCGCAAACTTATTGCGTGTTCCTGTTTCTTCTATATGCAAAATATTGTTTGTCATGTAACAAGTTCTGATATTTAGGTAAAGCTACTAGAGTATTCCTAGAAATTAATGAAATTTTCTTAAAATTGCACAAGTATTCGGCAGATTTCTGCGACTTAAGAGAATCCATGTTTTAACGCGGATGTTTGTGACCCTCTGATTTCAAGTAGTTTGTACCAGAACTATTATGAGGGTTCAAGTTTCATTTGTAACTAACAAGATAAGTCTGTTTTAAAAGAAAGTCCAAAATTGGTTACTTTCCTATGGCTATCAGGTAGGTATATTCGCAATTTTTCTAACTATGACTCGAGTTAGAAATCCATTGTAAGTTTCTAACTATGAATCGATCATTATTTTCCTGTAAATTTTGATGACATGTTTATTCCAACGGCAGAACCGGTACCAAACTAAAAATATGCTAGGTTGTAATTAAAGATGTTTTCTTCGTAACTCGATTTGTGAGATTAGTCCACTTTCATTTTTTTACAAGATGGATCCATTTTACAATATGTTGATTGTGCATTATTTTATACATCACATCGACTTCATTAATTCGTAAAACCAAAGGCAGGCTTGGCATATTTCATCAAATTAGTTTGATTACTCAGTGAGGAAATTGTTATAGCATGATGATGAATGTCTTTGGGATCAATTTCTTATAAGATTATATCGCTTCATATTATTGAGACATTGTACCATTATATAACATATCAATATTATGAGAGCATAAGCGCTGCTTTATTTAGTCAACAGTTTGAACAACATTTGCGATTATCTGATATGTACATGGCTGTCTGACCGTCTGTCTTCGTCAGTAGAATTTTAAAATATTTATGAATCATGTACCATCCCGTATGGGGTGTTATCTAGTCAAAGGCTTTATTTCGATCGGTAGCATATTAATATATGCAACGACCAGCCAATAATCGCATATAAAGTTGTTTTAACCAGCAAAACAGTATATAATACATTTTATGGGCCTAGCTTTCAAATTGTGCTAGAAGTGTATTGTTATGGTCTTCGAACATGTCATCAATAAATGCACACTTGCAAGTGATACGAAGATATTTATGATAGAATCATAACTAGTAGGTACACATATGAACCGGGTTCTATGTCATCTATACTCCGTGATTGAAATTACTCAAATTCTCCCTAAGAAGAAAATAAAACTGCTTTATACTTAAGTATAACATATTAAATGGAAAACAGCTATCCCGTGATTTTCATCACTCTAACCGAATCTATCGTCATAACTATTCACACATATTTCGTCAACTCCTAAAAAGATCCGAAGAAAAGTTTTTTTTTCAGAGCACGACAAGCGTTTCACTCACCTTATTTAAAATGATATTATATAAGTTCTTGGGTATTCTGTGGTCTAATAATGTCATTAGTCGTATCACCTCAAACCATCAAGATCAAGTTATCATATGCACTCATAGTCTGAAATTTAAAAAATCAAATTGAAAACAATGTTATATTGATAGATTTATGTATTTTCACTAACTTTGAAAACATATCAAAGTTTATGTTACTAATTGCATCCCATGGTTGGCAGCTCGTGAGAAATTTTCAAATAAATTGACTTCTTATATGCAAATTTGCTTTGGTTTATGCAAACATACAAGAGGTGTTCAGTTTAATTTTGGACACTTTTATTTTTGTAATATAATGAAAACTATGCAACTTTCAAGCTTGAAATTTTAACAGATGTTTGATGTAAGATCGATGTTAATGATATCTAAGTATACAGCGTTTCGGCCTACTTCGGAGAGCCCTATCAATCATATTCTTGGTTGGGTCGTTCCCGGGCATTTTGAGGATGCGCTTAAGATTAGCTAGGGTCCGTATGAATTTATTCTGTAGCTCCCTTGTCAATATGCCACAAAACCTATAATCCATGGGGGCGGTATGAGGTGACTTGGGCCTCCCCTCTACAGGTGCAACATAATTTATATGGACGTCGTCGAGATTCTGGATCGTCTATATTAACGTATGGTAAGATGCACTGTCTTGGTGGAACACCATGCTGCTTTTCAATTCTCCTGGAACCAAGCACAGTACAACATTTCC
>LQRL01094114.1:0-26337 GCA_001703475.1 Hydroides elegans | reverse complement strand
TTTATCATATTTCTTTATGCCATTTCTAAATAATATGTGCGATACAGATGCGTCACATTCTCTTTTGAAAGGAATACATCATGGGTCACAAGGCCATAGTTAGACCTAACTGTATGTCTTTTTGGAGAATTTATTGCCATTTTTATGGCTAAATTATTGGCGAAGAAGTTCAATTTCACTTACTTTTTACTAGGACAGTGTCTTTAGTTCTAACCATTTCGATAAAATGGATGTTAATTTTTCTTTATTGTTTAATGATAACTAGAAGGTCAGTGACCTTGGATCCCCCGTGAACTTCAACAATTCGTATATGCAGGATGGTCAGTTTTAACTAAAATTAACCTTGGAAATAACGAACTTTTTTGCGAATAAACAAGATCATGTGATGAAAGAAAAACAGAGTAACATCTTGCATCATCACTCACTTCTTTCTGAAGACATCTCTTGAACTGACGAGACCAGTTGGCAAAAGTATCCTCAATTTATAAATTAAATAAAATATGCTTTTATAAGCACGAGCTCATATATCACATCCAAAATGCTTTTGAGAGGCAACTGACACGGCCAAGGAAGCAAAAAGATAATTTTATTACATTAAATTATGCTTCTATAAGTACATTCCAGATACTTTTGAGACGCACCTGACAAGGCCAGTGAAATCATATTAAATTAACTTAGATAGCAAATATGCTTATATAAGCACAATTACTTGTAAGCCAATTCCAAATGCATCAGGCTCCCCAGAAAAGTGTTAACACATCTCTATTAATTTGCTTATTAATATGCTGATATAAGCATGGTTGCTTAAAAATATGCTTATATAAGCATGATTGCTTATAAAATCACAAGCAAAATGTTTTTGGAGGGCAGCTGACGAGACAAGTGAAGAAAAAATATCATTTCACTTATCTAACAAATAATTTGCTTATATAAGCATGTTTGCTTATATAAGCACATACCACGTACTTAAATGATAATATCTAATATCATCATCCACTTTCCCTCATCTGGATATGAACTTTTCGCTACTTTTTAAAGTGCTCCAAAATCGACAATATGCAACCGATCGAGATGACACCATGACGAGGCACGACTTAAGACCTTGGTTTATATGTATATTAAATTAAAAATCTCTCGCTCAATTCCTTCATACCAAACTCGCGTGCACAAAGTACTTAACATCGGGTGAAAATGTTAAAATCGACAATTCTTAAGCGTTCCATAATCGACAATTTTCAACCGATCCAGATAAAACCTTGACGAGGCACGACTTCAGACCTTGGTTTATACGTGTATAATATTTGAAAGCTCTATCTCAACTCCTTCATACCAAACTCGCGTGCACAAAGTACCCCACATCAAACGTGACAGACGGACAGACAGACAGACAGACGGACAAGCTCAACCCTATATCCCCTCGTTTTCACGGGGGATAATGAGGTGTTGTTTCTCAAATAAAAACTATCTTACACGGATGTTTGCAGAAAAGAAAACAGTATTATTCAGCAAAATTATCAAGTTGTATATTCAAGATCGTAAAAAAACGTAAAATGTTAAAGAAACGATTTGTATTCATTGAAATATTCAAGTTTTACCATGTTGGGACCCATTTAACTTCTTAGAGATTACAAAAGTTAACCTTTATTTTTGACAAATTATACCCACGGTTCTATTTTGTAAATGTTTCCCCAGTTGAATGGAGCCAATGGACAGACTGAACCGAATGTTCATTAAGCTGTGGCGACGGCATTTCTTGGCATCAATCTTTATTTTTGAGATTATATTGACAAATAATACTACTCGCGACTCTTCTTTCTTCTTCATGTCTTCCAAAGTTGAATGGAGTGAATGGACTGACTGGACCAACTGTTTATCAAGCTGTTGCAACAGCATTTTATGGCGTCAACGTTACCTTTATTTTTGAGATTATATTGACAAATTATACTACTCACGACTCTTCTTTATGTTTCTCAAGTTGAAATAGGGTGCATGGATCGACTGAACCGACTGTTCATCGAATGTTCAGCGATGACATTTCACTGTGTCAACGTTACCTTTAATTTTGATATTGTATTGACAAAGTATACTCACGATTATATTTTCTTCATGTCTCCCAAGTTGAATGGAATGAATGGACTGACTGGACCGACTGTTCATCAAGCTGTGGCGACGGCATTTCATGGCGTCAACGTAACTGTTCCGTAGAGGGCGCTTGTGATGGAGATGCGATGGAGCAAGTCGTTTGCTCGCTCACTGAATGTGCTGTTGAAGGTGAAATATTGAATATCATTTCTCTACGTTTGGTATCATAATAATTAAAATCCAAGGGCTAGGTTGATTTAGCAAGCTGTCAAAGGATCCGAAAGATTTATCAATGATTGGTATGTCTCAAACGACAACGCTTAAAATGTATCTAAACGTACAAAAATTTGCGTCATTTGCATAAATTTGCATGATCTGCGTAAAATTGCATATTCTTTAAAAATTTACAAAATCTATATAAATGATCGTAATTAATCATTTCTTTTTTTTACAGGGGAATCCGAAGGTGCTATCATGACAATTCCCGAAGACGACATTGTTAGTGTAAGTAACCATCAATGATATTTAATTTTGAAATGATTGAAATGAGAAGCTATGTTTTGTAAATAGATACTCAGTTCTGAACACATGAGACACGTTTACATATTCAAATTAAGTAACTATTTGTTTTGTATATATAAACAAACAAAATTACATTTTTTTACGGAAATAATTTTACGCTTTACATTTTACTTTACGCTTTACTTGTTTCATTTGACTCAAATCCAATACATCGAACTATACTTTACTTTGAAAATACATTATAAACATTAATATATAGCTTTCTAAACCATGAGGTGCATTGATATTGGTTGTTAGTATAATATAATCCTATCAGGTAATTTCGAACGAAGATACATTCGTTGAGCTGGTTATATCCAAATAATACTTTACTTTGAAAATAACAAAACAACATTAAATATGTCTAGTTCAACACATGCAATACCTTTATTTAGCCTCATGATTTAATCCTATCAGGTTATTTCGAACCAAGTTACCTTTACTGAGCTGGTAAGCGACGCAGTTGAGACCTTCTGCACAACATCACCGAATGAATGTTGCGAAAGCCTCGGATACAGGTATTTCATTGACAAATCATTCCAATTAATGGCAAGATTACCTATAGAACCAAATATCGATATTTTAGGTAAAAGGTTTGTCATATATACATTCGTTGTGATTTCAAGAGTAATTATTTCACTTTCATTCTGCTTGAGCCTGAAGATTATCTTATCAAAAGTTATTAATCTTATTCATTTCGTCAACATGGCTAATATAATTTTTGTTTTGTTTAGACATAGTAAAAATCAATATCTATAAATCATCATTTACAAATCAATAGAAATATGCTATTATACACTAAATTATTATAAATCTATATATAGATTTTTCTCTTTGATTCAGTAACGTTGCTGTGAATACTGGAACCAACCTTGATAATGCATTTTCTAGTGCTGTATCGATTGAGGAAATTGCCAATTCAAATGCAAGGTAAGTTTAAACTAATATATATCATGGTTTAATTGTGACAGGGAGCTCGCTTTTTAATAAGTTACAATCTACCGTTTGGTTCGTAACGCATAGCCATTCAGAATAACTTACCTTTAAATTAATGAGTTTAGTCCATAACTTGCCTGTAAATAAACTTGCCTGTAAAAATGTGATGTGATGCACAATGCAACCTGTCTAATTTCTATGAGTCTTTTTTTTTAAGTTAAAAACATTACTTATAAAGTTCGTTATAGACTATTTGAACATGTTTTTTAAGGTTGCTTATCACTGTATCCTTTGACGCTGATGTCTTGACCGATTACTGCGGCAGCACAAACAATGAAGCAGGTGAAATGCGTATAAAGACTCAATTAAAAAGACATAGATATTAAAGTTGCATCATAAATATCGATATGGTATATATTCTCTGATAAAAATTCCAATAACAATGTAATTCGTATTGTACATTATATAACCAGTTTAAAAAACATTTTTAATAACTTTCATTTTATAACATGACTAAGCAAAAAGTAAATGAAAAGAGAGCAATTAAATGATTTTCCTAATCATACACAACACATGATTGAAGGGTACATGATTTATTATTATAATTTTCCAGGCTTAGAAACGGATATGCCATCTAACCTTGTATTGGACGTGATTGAAAGCAATGAAGAATATCTAGAAGAGGTATAATATAGTACATGAATAGCAAACATACATATAAAACAGTTCTTTTTGAAATATTTAAAGTGTATGAATAAAACATATATAAGGTCAAATATTGATACACAGAATACATACTATATGGAAAGCAATCATATATATAAAAGGAAGTCTTTCGAAGATAGTATTTAAATGTTATTAAAAAACATGTTCAACGTCAAATATCAATATCAAATGGCGCATTAATCTCCATAATTTCAAATATTTATCCTACATATAATTGTTAAATGTACAGTATATATCTTACCTTTTATAAGAATAATACTTTCAATATATACTTTAATTTGTTTTAAGGAAATGGGAATCTTCATTGAAGACATTGAGCCAGCATCACAAGTGCAAGATGACGGGAGTGATAACAGTTCGGAGAAGAAATCTAACTCGGACAATATGATGATTATCATTGGTGCTGTGCTTGGGATTGTAGTATTGGCTGCTATGCTCACCCTTATTGTTGTGGTGGTATTAAAGAACCTTAGCAAGTACGTATAGAATCATCGATAGCATAAATGTAGAAGTAAGTTACTGTTAATGACAAGGCACATGATAATAGTTTGCATGAAATAAGCAACATTTGTAAAATGAAACCTACATGTATATGGAATTAAATGAAACCTTAATCAATAATAGCATTTTGCTAGCAATATCATTTACGTTATACACGTACAATAATTGTCATATTTAGTCACAATCTTAACATAATATCGCAATCTCAAAACTTTTCAGAGTTAATGATGATTAGTCGACATCAAATCTTAAGTGATAAGCTAAAACATAAACTTGTCTTAAAACCTATAACCAAAAAGGGTCGCGTTTTATCAAATTCTCTATTACTTTTATTTATTTCAGACCCAAGAGGGCTGTTTCATTTGCGTCAGTGAGTAAGCTAGAATCGGCAACACCAAGAGCTACTACACCCGTTCAGATAGGACACTAGGTGATATATTTGTATTTCTTATTTAATATATTAAGATATAGGACCGATTAAATATAACGAAAAAAAAAACAGTTCAAAACGAAATGAATTATAAAAATGGCGTAACTTTCTCCTATACATAGGTTCTTGGGAAACTCGAATTCCAAGTGCTGTATATTATATACATTATGAAATAATCAGGACTATATGTCTTATAATGGTTTGTTAAGTAAACAAATAAATGCATGAAACGGACCTCATATCCAACAGGGCCTGTTCACACGAGAAGCGGCAATATACTTATATGTTATATAAAGAACATACAAGTATGTGTATCGCTGTTTTCCGCTTTCCGTTTGAACAGGCCATTTGGCCTGACCTTGTAGATACTAGATTCTACGTCGTCAAAACATACATGTCATTATCGTTATATTATCGTCGCCCAGATCTTAGATGACGACGACCCACTTCCCTAAATCCAGAAAGCAACGGCTACTAGTTGGAAATGTTACATTCCAAAACAGGCTACACAACACCCGGCACTCTAACGCCTATATAATCTTATGGTCGAGGTATTCATCCAAAAATAAGATCCATGTGATACAGCAAAATACTAAAACTCTATTCTTTGTACTACTATTGAAATAACTTCCAAAAACATGCTACACAAAACCGGTACTTTTACGCCTATCTAATCTGAAGATCGTAGTATTCATCCGAAAATATGATTATCTTTATGAACCAGCAAGAAATGCAAACTCTATACTTTATACTACCATTATAACACATAATATGAATATAGAAAATCAAAGGTTATCAATTTTTTTTTCTATATGGTCTATGAAAATCTTCCTAATACCACCCTCTCCCATGGGATTCAAAAATTGACTTAAAAATAGTAATAGCAAACGTTGACTATATATGTGTAGAGAAATAGATAGGCTGTAGTCAGCAATTTAAATTGTACTTCTGGGTAAAGATTTCATAGAACGAATCACTATTTGTTTTAGAGAACAATTAACCATCACACTTAAGAGATGATTAAAGATATTGTTGAGTATTTAAATGCATATGCAGGGTGATTTTTCATTATTATCTTTGAAGTAGCCATTGTGTATGGATTGTTATTTACATATTGTATATACTGTGTATATCTAAATTCATTTTATGTTGCTGAATTCGAAGATCTGTTTATATTGCACATTCTATGATGCTATATATCTTGTTGCGTTTAGTATTTACAAAAACATCTGCAACTTTACATATTGCCTATTGATCAAGTGTAATCATCTAGAGGTATAAGCCCGTATCGTGATGCTTATAAAATATTATTCAAATGTATGACATCAATTTCATGCTTAATAATAGATTAATGTATTTATATTTCATTCCATATATATATATATATTTTGTATTTACATTCAATTTTTTTGCATTTCTAAATTTGATACATAATCCTTCATTTAGAAATATAATGTGTATATGTTATGATGTGTTTATAATGTCATGTAAATATATAATCTTTTACACAAATACTTACACCGCACATTGTATTATACTCGACTGTGATAGCAAACAAATATTGTTTATATATAGACATACGTACTATGTATACAGATTAGTTTGTTTTATTTCTGTATGTTTAGATTCGTATTTGAATAGCGCAAAAACGGACTAGGGTAGAAATTAATATATAAGGAGTTTTGTCGAATAATAAGTTAAGTTATACGAGAAAACTAGTTTATCAAAAAATCATGAAATATTTTGCATTTAACATATATAAGGAACGAGTTTGGTAAAAATCTGTAAAAAGCGGAGGGGTCTGAATCGTGTTTAAAACTTGTATTGCAAAACGTATACCTATGACTTTCGTGCACAAGCCTTTATTTCCATAATAAATCAGCATCAAATAAGATTATTTTGCGTATCTTTTTTGAAATGAAATACTTGTAACATATTGCAAAAAGGTGACGTACGAGAACATTATGTATTTAAAGACGTGGTGAACATATCAAGATCCGAGAAAAGGAGTAACCCCCCCCCCAAACACACACGCTTTTCTGTACCGGGTAGATAGAAAACATACTTTTGTTTTCTGTTTTTGTTCTACACTATTTGAATTATTTGGGCCAAAGTGTTTCCTCATTCAAATATTTTATCACTTATTATTTATAGCATATCATGCAACGGTTTCATTTTGAATAAACCAGTAAAAAACTTAGATGTCCTATTTTAAAAATTAGCAAAACATCAAAACACATCAAAATACTCTAGGAATACGAAGAGCTCTTCACGACCAAATAAGGTGTTCCTCTTGTAGCTAGAAAACATAACATATAAATATGTTAGCCAAATGTGGAACACCTTTTGTAGCTCAAACTCGTGAAGTACTCTTCGGAATACTCAACAATGCATTATTGAACAATGAGCGAAAATCAAGTTTATTTATTTAGTTAATAATAAGTATCAGGGATTTATTCGATCGCTCCTTTATGCCGGGAACAACTTCTTTAAGCTACATATTATTGTACTTTGGATGCCGTATCAAACGCAACAACAAACGAAAACTATCCCTTTGGTTATCAAATTTCATCCTATATAAATCTCAATATATTTTTTAATGCCTCAGGTCATAGTACGACTTCAAAAATAACTGTTTTTTATTCAATACATTTGCCACTTTAATCTAAGTTGATAATATGGAAGGTACCGCTACTAGGCAGTGTCACACAGAAGATGTGTATGGGAGCTGTGAACTCTACAGACGCTTCCCGGAAGAGGTCCTCTTTGAAATCCATCTGCAGAAGCGCCAGCATGAGGAGGCCTAGTGCCTTCAACCAAATCAAAAGGCCCTTTTCAGGGCCACCCAATATTTCTTGATGGAATATTTACATCTAAATTCGTAAGCGATTTGTTAATTTTTAGCGCGTGAATATGCATCCAAAACCATACATGATTGCTTGCATTTTTTATAGTTTTTATCGCGTGAATGAAGTCGTCGCGTGAATGAAAATAAAATTATGCTGTAGCGTGAATGAAGTTGTCGCGTGCAATAAGAGGTTTGGTGACCTTACCCTGGACGGGACGGGCTGGTGACATCTAGCAGGTGCTTTAGCTGGTGCTTAAGTATGTGCTCCCACCTCGACCAATCAAAATTATTTACTATATGCAAGAAGAATTGTGGCAGAACCTCAATTTTACACTACTCACATTCTTGCTTTTCCAAATATCAACTAGGGTTAAAAGCTCTGGCGGAAAGCCCATATTATGGACTAAATGCATGCACAAAAATAATGAAGCAGGTATTTTTTGGGGGAAAATAAATTACATTTCTACAGAAGGTCAACCTAAGAAACAAAGCATATTTTCCAACGAAAATGCTTGATTTTAGATATAGTTAATTTCAAAACCAAAAAGACTTTTAATCTCCAGCTTTGCATTTAATTAAATTTCAAAATAGTTTCATATATATTCATTTAATATAAACTGGCCCCAACCTCACTGATTTGAACGGGCATATTTTAACTGCATCAATAGAACGCCTTATATTAAATATAAAGCTCGCTGATTTGAACGGGGCCATATTAACTGCACCTAAAGAGCGTCTTTCATCAAGTCTAAATACAACAGCATCTCGGTTAAGGAGAAAGATTATCCGATGTGATATTCAAATGGGCTAGTCTCCCTACTCTCTATAGGAATGTTGCTTCATAATGCTCCATGATTGGTCGAGTGCATATGCAGTGTAGGCAGTCGCCTCAGTATGGAGGGAAAGAGAAAGGAAGAGATATCTTTGAGCTGATCGACCGAGTTTAGAACTTACAGCAGATTTTAGAATTATACGGTTAACACTGACTTTGACGATGGTGTTTTTATCACGGCGTCTACTTTCGATTGTAAATAGATTGTCTCCTTATCGATGTTATCATGAATCTGAATCATGTTTAAAAATCAATTACAGAAACTCTGTATCCTCATAAGTAAATGACCAATCTGATCATTTAAATTAAACGACCATTTAACGAGACACGTGTTTCAAGTCAAAGTCAAATGTTTACCTATTATTGGTTTACTAATATAAATATATATCATTTAAATATTGGATAAATTATGACAATGTGTGTTTCGAAGTCTAGCGGGGCATCAGTCCTTTCTGAAAAATTCAAGGAGCTTGTGTCCTTCATGCATAGATTGTGGGCAAAAACGATTGTGTACGCCTAGATTCTAGTCACTTACAATTGTGAGCTCCTATCACACAAGTTATTTAAAACGAGACACTTGTTTCAAGTCAAAGTCAGTTGCTCACCTATTATTGGTTTGCTAATATAGATATAAATCATTGAAATATTGGATAAATTATGACAATGTGTGTTTCAAAGTCTCGCGGGGCATCAGTCCTTGCTAAAAAAAATCAAAGAGCTTGTGTCCTTCATGCAGGGATTGTGCAAATACGATTGTGTATGCCTAGATTCAAGTCATATTCAATTGTGGGCTCGTATTACAAAAGTTATTTATTTTCAATTCTGTTTCTTCTAAAACTCAACGAACTTGAATGAGATGCCGGTATTGGGATTTACCCTTGTGGTTTTATGAATGAGGGTATTACAAACATGTGGCCAAAATTCATCACATGACCAAATCATGAAATGACATTGGCAATTTATTAATACTTTAATCGAAAAAAATAACATTGGTAAAAGAGGGATACAAACATGTTTTAGAAGGAATATGATCATCTTCACAAGAAAGAGTCAACTGGAAAAACGTTATTACAAAGGAAAACCCAGTGTGCTGGGCTTTCCAACAATCTCCCTCTCGAAGTTTCTTATATTATCAACTTAAATTAAAGTGTAAATTGTATTGATTAAACTACAGTTTTTTGTGAAGTCGTAATATGACCTGTGGTATTTTGAAAAAAAAACATATTTAGATTTATATTGAATGAAATTTGATAATCAAAGTGATAGTTTTCGTTTGTTGTAGCGTTTGATACGACATCCTACAATACGGCAAGTACAATAATATGCAGCTTAAAGAAGTTGTTCTCTGACATAAAGGAGCGCTTGAATAAATCCCTGATACTGTTTATATGATGAAATAAATAAAATTGATTTTCGCTCATTGTTAAATCATAAATTGTTGAGTATTCTTAGAGTATTTTGATGTATTTTGATGTCTAGCTCATTTTAAAAATAGGACATCCAACATTTTTACTGATTTATACGAAATGAAAACTTTGCATGATACGATAAATAATAATTGATTCAATATTGGAGGTTGGAGGGGGGGCTTACTCTTTTTCTCGGACCCGGACATGTATTCTAAGTCTTTGAAAATATCGTTTTTATTATGTTTTTGGACGTCAACTTTTTGCCATGTGTTTCAAGTTTTCATGAATGATACACAGAATAGTCTTATATAATGCGTATTTATTATGGCAATAAATGCCCGTGCAATAAAATGATAGGTATACGTTTCACAATCCGAGTTTTAAACACTATTTATTACCCTCCAATTTGCGGGCGTATATAATTATAATTCCCTAACATAATAGTTCTATGTTTGATGTGAAATCTTTCATGTTTTTTTTTATAAACTAGTTTACTCGTAACACTTAACTTATTATTCGAAACAATTGCTTCTATATTCACTTTGACCCTTTAAACAAGTCCGCTTATTTTATTTTGCACTGTTTCTAAACATATAGGATTCAATTGTATGTTGCTTCAAAATAATGTTTGTATATAGTACATAGGTCTGAATGTAGACAATAATAGTTTGCTATCACAGTCGAATTTAATGCACTATGCAGTATAAGTATTTGTGTAAAAGAAACCATGTTTACATGACATAATAAACACAGCAGGACCTATAAACAATATATATCTAAATATACAATTATGTTTTTTTTAAATTAAATGCCAATTGTAGCATGGTATAACAGAATACAAATTACAAAAGCACGGCGATACATTGGCGAATACCTCTAGAAGAACATACTTGATATACATGTAGAACAGTCTAGTACACGAGATATAATATTATAGAATAAGCCAAATTATAAATTATTCAAATATAACAAGATATAATGAATTAAAATATATATAAAATATACAATATATAAGTAAGAGACAATTCGCAATGGCTATTTTAAGCAATTTAATGAAATATTACCCTGTATGTACATTTAAATATTCAACATTACAGTTGCTCATCCCTTAAGGATGGTGGTTATAAATAATTTTTGGCTCTTTTCAATTGATTTCGTACATATTCATTTAAAATCAGTTTATCCAAGGGATACAGAATCTCATCGAATAGCTGACTGCTACTTATCAACAATTTAATCAGTTTCTGTGCACGTAAATATACTCTTTGAACTGTTATTCATCACATAATTACTTTCACGTGGGACAAGGGTGATATAAGGATGATTTGCATAAACCATGCATAATTTCATTGTCTTAACACTTTCCTTTATATATTTATTATATGATCCCACGGTGACATACTATATGGAGTTAAATATGTTGCTGGATCATATAGATAATCTTATTTGAAGAATACCTATATCTTCAGATTATAAAGGCGTGAGAGTGCCGGGTTTTTTGTAGCCTGTTTTTGGACGTAGTTTCTCCCAATCAATAGCCGTTGCTTCTGGAGCTTTCTGGATTTGGGGAAGTGGGTCGTCGTTATCCAAGATCTGAGTGATGATAATAAAACAATAAAAACATATGTGTT
Organism: Hydroides elegans; assembly: GCA_001703475.1. Lineage (NCBI taxonomy): Eukaryota > Metazoa > Annelida > Polychaeta > Sabellida > Serpulidae > Hydroides > Hydroides elegans. The sequence continues at coordinate 14,381 of LQRL01094114.1, read as the reverse complement.
TTGAAGACATATTTTAATAAACTACAAAGTAAAATATAACAGATCTGAAGTCCGTTATTTTAGGGTTATCACCAAAACGATTTAGTCGGATTATAACCAAATAGGAGTTTTAGTTCGAGGATGGTTGTGTATTATTTGGCAAATATGAAAAGATTCCACCATATCATCCGTTCATGGTAAAAACTCAAATGCCATTCATAGGTGATTTCAACTCAATAAATCCCTTAAATATACATTAGACATAAAGTCAATCATTTGTTTTATAAACAACACTTGGATTTGAATTCTCCGAGGGAACCCAAATATTGTGCAACACTATGTGAATACTAGACAAAAGTTTTTGATACTCATTGACTTTATTGTGATATCGCTAATCGTTTGGATTTTAATCCATATGAAATATGAAATCTCTTTGATTACATACATTGCTTTGTTGAAAATAGAGTAGAGACCCGTTAAACCGAACACCTCGAAACCGGCAAAAACCATTCGGTTTATCCGATTTCTCGGTTTATCAAATATCCCTGTTCAGTTTAATGAGGTTCCACTGTTCAAATATATTACCGGATGTCCTATTTGAACCGGTGTAGTGGCTCTAGGTGTTGCCGGTTCTAGCTTATCCACTGATGCAAATGACACCGCCCTCTTTGGTCTGAAGTAAATAGAAAATGTGTTAGAATATGATTCTTTTAATAGTTGTTGGTTTAAGAAACGTTTATAAAAAAATATCACTAAATTATAGCGTTCAGATTTTTTTTAACTTATCACGTAATATTTGATGTCGACTTATAGGAATTCACTCTGAAAATTTTTGAAATTTTGTTAAGGAAGTTAGGTTATGATCAAATATCAATAATTATTGCATTACTTAATGATTTTACTAGTGAAACGTTGTTTCAAATTAAAAGGTGTGACTCTTTCTTGCCTTAAGATTTCATTTTACATTGCTTCTATCATGACAAATCTTATTTTCATTTGATTAAATTAAGTTATAAAATATTCTAATTTGATGCTATTGAATGATTCGATACGCACTTGATTTGGTTCATAAATACCACAACAATAAGGGTGACAATAGCAACCAATGCTACAACCCCAAGCACCGCACCAATAATGATAAAAATGTTATCCGAATTCGATTTCTTCTCCAAACTCTCATCGCTCCCGTCATCTTGCACTGGTGATGCTGGCTCAATGTCTTCTATGGCGATTCCCATTACCTTTCAACCAATTTAAATATATTGAAAGTAATATTCTCATAAAAAATAATGTATATTGTATACTTATATATGTGCTATATATATATGAGAAATCTAGATGGATTAACATTTGATTTTATATAATTTTTTGGAACAACTTTAGAATTCCCCACACACTTACGCGCAAGAATATTGAAAGTATGAGGACTATTTTAGAATTATGAGTTCCGAAGAAAATAGCATGGTCGACAGGTAGACAGGTCGACAGGTAGCCAGGTGGGAACTATGAAGGTTATTGAGCTGCGCCATTAAAATGTTTAAGGATATAAAAAAATCACGAAGATTTAACTATTTATTTTGGAGACGGTAGACAGGTCGACAGGTAGACAGGTAGACAGGTGGACAGGTCGACAGGTAGACAGGTCGACAGGTCGACAGGTCGACAGGTAGCCAGGTGAGAACTATGAAGTTTATTCATAAGCGCCATAACGATGTTTAAGGATATAATATATTCACGAAGATAATGCTGTCTACTTATAAACGGGTTGACAGGTCGACAGGTAGACAGGTAACTACCATCACGCATATATTGTAACTCCCTTCATTATTAGTAAAGTGAACTTCCATTGTGTTGTTACCTGTCGACCTGTCTACCTGTCGACCTGTCTACCTGTCGACCTGTCTGTCAAACATGAAACTTTGATAGGGCCGTATCACTCCCCTCTTTGAGAACTATTTTTTACTGTGTGGGGAATTCTAAATCTTAGCCAATTTTTTATATATAATTTGAATACTATCTTCCAAATAGTTATTTTATATATATATATATATATGCTTTTATATATTTGCTATTCATAAAGTGTGTTTTACCTCTTCCAGAGATTCTTCATTGCTTTCAATCACGTCCAATACAAGGTTAGATGGCATATCCGTTTCTAATCCTGGAAGATTATTAAAAACATTATAGATCCTTTTGAAAATGTATTTATTTGTTATTGTATTATGGAAATTATATAAATAAAATTAAATGTCTTAGTTTAACATTATATTTTCAACATTAGACAAAGCAACCAATTTTTCATTTAATCAATGTACATATGTATAATATGTGTAATTTTATTTATCGAGCTCTTATATGTATCTCACCTGCTTCATTGTTTGTGCTTCCGCAGTATTCGTTCAAATCGGCAGTGACAAAGGACACAGTGATAAGCAACCTTGAACAAAAACAAATCAAATTGCCTATTAGGAATTTTATTACGAATGTTTAAAATTTTTGAAATTTTACTCTTATTATCTAAATAGGTCGCAAGGCAAGTTGACAGTTATGGAACATGCTTATTCATTCTTCCTAAGCAAGTTATTCGAAACTGCAATGCGTGCCACATCAAAAGGCACATTGTAGTTCATTGAAAAGTGAGTTCCCTGCCATGATGAAATGATTATATATATATATCGTTTAACTATTCGTTTATACTTACCTTGCAGTTGAATCTGCGATCTCCTCAATCGAAACAGCACAAATAAATGCCTGATCAAGGTTTGTTCCAGTATTAACGGCAACATCACTGAATCAAACAGAAAAAGTTTATCTTATCCAATGTATAACAGCTTATTTATTTTGATTAATTACAAATGATATGGAGATACAGTCAATAATGATTTTTAAAATGTTTAGATAGAAAGAATTTATTTATATGTTATACAATAAAATAAAATGTTCAGAACGGTGGTGCACTAATAATTTTGAAATCACAAGAAAACTGATACAAGATTAGTTGTTAAAGTAACATGAAATGATTTGTCAATGCAATACCTGTATCCGAGGCTATCACAACATTCATTAGGCGAAGTAATGCAGAAGGTTTCAACTGCGTCGGTAACCAGCTGAACAAAGGTATTGCTCGAAATAACCTAATAGGATTAAATTCACCAATTATGAATATCAATGCATATCATGGTTTTAAATAGCTAGGTATTGATATCTATATTATGATTTCACAGAAAAGCATAATTTGATGCATTGGAATTGGTAAACGGTCAAAAGCCCTCCCCGCGGAAAATCTTCCCATTTTTACAAGGTAGGCAAATTTTTGCAAAGATTTTTAAGGTATTGATTTATGATATATATATTATATATGGTATATGATTTATAGATATGCTTGTGAGTATACCACAGAGTGGGATCCATGAACAACGTTTATCCCATTGTGAGTGGTCAATTGATAGCAAAGAACTGTGGTTTATTTGGTGCGCGGGCAAAAGCCCCATAGGGTAAATCCCCTTAGGACAAAAGCCTCACGATTTTTGCAGCTAGGGCGAAAGCCCCGCGATTTCAAAAACTGAATTTATTTTTATTTATAAGCGCATTTATAAGCGCAAATATTTGTTGTTTTATGACTTGGAATATTTATTAGTATTAAACAAAGGCACTAAAGAAATGTTGAATTCGCATCGCTGATTGCAATGATGGAGTTAATTTTGTAATCAATAGCTAAAACTCTAAATCCATACAGGTATTCAGCTAATTCAGCATTTCAATATCGGGGCCGTCAAATAAAATCATATGTTTGAATCGTAAATGGTCGCATGCATAATTTTGGCTAGATTAAATGAATTTGACAAATTATGACAATATGTATGTTAAAGTATCGCGGAGCTTTCGCCCTAGCTGCAAAAATAGCGGGGTCTTTGCCCTAAGGGGCTTTTACCCTAGGGGGCTTTTGTCCTACAACCTATTTATTTGTGACCTTCATCACAAAAGGATAACATGTGGATCAGGGATTAGTGGATTAGCGCACAAATGCATCGTCGTGAATATTGACCATGAATGATATTGCCTGATTAACAGGTTTTGAGTTATTGAAAATATATTTTTTTAAGTATTAAGGAAAACATAATATTTCATGATATATGATAAAAAGCAGGGAGGGCTTTCCGCAGGGAGAGTTTTTAGCCTACCTTGCAAAAATGGTAGGGCTTTCTGCAGGGAGGGCCTTTGCCCTAGAACCATTGTATTAGAGTCAAATACAAAAAGTAAAAAGCGTCCAAATACATTTCCGTAAAAAAAGTAATTTAGTGTTTTTTTAATAATTATAAGGAAAGAGAGTTACTTTATTTGAATATGGAAACGCTTCTCATGCGTTCACAACTTAGTCACCATTAACAAAGCAAAACGATTTATCTACATATCAACGATCAATGGTTACTTACACTGACAACATCGTCTTCAGGAATTGTCATGATAGCACCTTCGGATTCCTCTGCAAGATATGAATAAATAACGATCATTTATGTAGATTATGCATATCTATATAAACTATGCAAATTAATGCATATCATGCAAATTTACGCATATTATGCAAATTTATGCAAAATACGCAATTCATGCATATTCAAATACATTTAAAACTATGTCGAATGAGGCATACCTATAATATCATCCCGACTTCTATCAAAGTCCCTATAATATAGCCTCTGATATATTCAAATGCATTTAAAACTATGTCGAATGAGGCATACCTATAATATCATCTCGACTTCTATCGGAGTACTTGAGAGCTTAATATAATAAATTTATGTTATTATGATACAAATGGGAAATAGCATTTGATATTTTACCTTCAACAGCACATTCAGTGAGCGAGCAAACGACTTGTTCCATCGAAACTCCATCACAAGCACCGTCTACGGAGCAGTAACGTTGGCGCCATGAAATGCCGTCGCCACAGCTCGATGAACATTCTGTCCAGACACCCCATGTACTCCATTCAACTTAGGAGACATTAAGAAAAAAGAAAATCGTGGCGTCTTTTGTTTGAACACTTGTTTAGAACACAATTTTTTCTAGTAATAGAGTGAGTACGTACAATCACAGATGGGTCAAATATTTTTGAGAATTTAAATTTTGATGTCTTCGTGGCGATTTGGTCGTGTTTAAGGCGTCCTTTGCTAAGTTCGGGGTCACTTGTTAGTATTGGATCACTTGTTAGCATTTCATGAAGCATAAACAAGTTTATTATTCACCTGATAAAGTATTCTGCTTAATCAATGTGGGAAATTAAACACATATATTTTGAAATGGTTTACTATATGTTAGGTATGTCCGTGGTGAAATAAACTTTCACCTCTTCCTTAACTGAAATAGTTGCAAAATAGTATAAGTAAGGATAAATCGTATTTTGATAGAATAACCTCTCTATTTTTAAACGAAATGATGCATCTGTATCGCACATATCAAACTGGGCATAAGGTTTATAATCTAGAATAATCCAAAATAATCTAGTTTCTACCTATGATACATTGGCTCTGCTCCGAATCCCATGCTTCATTACTGGCACACGGTGTGATCGAACCACTGCAATAGGCCGCTGGGCAGGCTGGTGGTGGGTTAAGTTTATATACGAAATATTCCTCGCCGTTTGCGTCGTTGCAATAGCGAACGGCCAAAGTGTCGTTCCAGTGGCAACAGTCTTCAGCACCCATGCGGGAACATGCTAAACCCTCCGTGTATGGATTAAATTCTAAACAAAATTAATGCTTGTGACATAAAAACAAAGATACATTCCCATGATTGAATGACTAATTTAATCCCAAATGATTTATGTGAATTTGATCAAAACCGTGCCAATATATACTTTAAATTTATCATTTATGATATACATATATATATACAAAATGCCATACACATAATTTGTTTAAATATGCCCATTGGTTTTAATTTTCAATATTATACTGAAAACTAAAGACTTGAATGATCACTGAATATATCTTGAATTAAATTAAGTATTGTCATGCATTTTGGTCATAATTACGCGACGGTATAATGTATTTAAATAAATTTTGACCCTACCATATATGATAAACGCTTTATTACCTGAAGGGTGATCGCCGTCATACCATATTGGGTGATACGTATCACAATGATAACTATCGACACAGTAGTCAGGAATCACGCCCCCAGTATAACCAGTAAACCGATACCATTGTCCTTAAAAAATAAATCATTTTAATATTAATTAGTAATTTGCAGTTAAAAGAAATTATATATTTGTCTTTCATATTACGTTAAGAAACGCAATCTGCATTTTAGAGCAATTAAAGCTTTGTATATCATTACTACTTCGTAGAATATTGGTATGTCCTCGTAAAAAAAAATCACAATGTATCTCAATAAAATTGCATAACATGATGTATGTGTATACGAATCAAATTTTTATTCATATAAACCAGAACCAAACACCGACTTACAGAACCGCAATGGGTTATATTCTTATCTCGTAAAAATAAACTCGCCCAATACCATTAAGGCTTGAACTTTCCTTTAAATAAAGAAACAAAAACAGAACCGAGATCCCAAGTTCTTAGCCCCTTACCGCTTTCGATTCTATAGTTATCACATAGAACACCTTCTTCCGGTACAGTAACACGCCCTGTACTTCGTTCTGGTTGGTCGAGTTCGTAGTAATTATCGCACACATCCTCGTCACATCGTCCACCAGTTGTACACATACCTTCGTAGGCACAGGCACCATTCTGTAAGTATATATTTTGAAAACGTATAGCAAATGAAATAAAGGTAAAACAACGCTGATATAATGTTTCGGTTTCATTATCGTCGCATCGTCCACCCGATGTACACATACTTTCAAAGGCACATGCCCCATCCTGAAAAGAAACTTAAGAATTCGTTGATGTAAAGGAAAGTCTGAAAAAAAACTACGCTAAAAAAACTTTTGGGTTTCATATTCGTATAGATTTTTTTGTTATTATATATTTTTGCACATTAGTCTAAATTGATGTTCGGTTACTAATTAAGCTAAACTGGTACTTCCATGGTTCAAAGTATTTATTGGAATGGAACGAATATGGTAAATTATTATTTAAACTTAAGTATAATCTACACATAATTATAGAGATCTTTTTCAATTTACTACATAGTCAACTTCCATTAATCTAAAGACAAAGATTTCAATCAATAAATCTTCTCATTGTTTCCGCACATACTCAAGTAGAGTAAAAAATAATAAATTGAGTTTCTTGAAGTCATAATTAGCTTACAGCATTGACGCAAATTCCATCTGATGTACAATTGCGGCATGTCGAGTCATAAATGACGAACAGCTTCGGTTCACTGAGTAACACCCCGTCGTTGCTTATTGAGATCATGTAACCAAACTCAGTCAGTCTATCTCCTTCATAGTTCTCTGACACTGGTGACTCAGGAAGAGTGCATTCCATCATTTCAAAGTTAATGAATGTTGAATCAACCTCTACTGATTCTTGGCTTATTATGTGGTCACCATTTTCTTGTAGCTGTTGTTATGAAAAATACAGATATTAACTATTTTATTATTACAAAGAATAAGAATTATTAGATACTCGTATAATACTGTATACTGTGTGAGAATTATTTGTCTTTAACTTAAAATACCATTGTGTCCTGAAAAAAAATCATTCTCTGTAATGACTAAACGTAAAGCTTGTAAAGACAAACAACTACTTTGATAACAGAAAAGATACATAAATAACTTTTAAAAAGATACAATCACTTAGATGGCAATTTACCTCAACAAGGGAAATACTGCAAGTCAGATCCAATAAATTAGTCAGCGTTTCCGCTCGAACGATCACTGATGTGCAATTCTGTTCTTGTATGTTACACCTTGATCTTGGTGCAAACGATGTTATATTGGGAGCGATGGTGCCGTCAATATTGCAGCTGGCCCCGATATAACCTTTGATTAGAAATATACGATGCATAATTAGTTGGCACATGCAATTTATGAACAATCAATAGCTAGATTTTTTATTGTTAGAATATATCTATACATAAATCAAATACCATAACCATAAAATTGTAGCCTTTCGACTGTTGCCTATCAACCAACAAGTTTGCTTATTCTTCACACATTAAATTTAGATCAACAACATTTTGATCAATGCATTTCATTTATTTATACCAAGACGTATTTGCAACACGCATAGAGTGACAATGGGCATTTACCTTCATCACAAATACACGTGCTATTCACACACGAACCCCGCCTTGAACATTGACCAGGACAAACGTTAGATCGAATTTCCACTAAAATTGTCTCCATCTCCTCTGCTTGATCTGGCGGCATGCTCTCTATGGTAAAGATACACGTTTCCTCTACGTCCGTTAAAAGACTGTATCCGGCATCCAAATCATCGAAAAGCTGAGATTCAGTGTGAAAATGTTATACAGGTTTGATAATCTTGAGGTTTCATATTTGGGTGAAATCCTCTGGGTTAAGAACATATTTATAATCAAGATTTAGTAAACACACTTTACATAACAGCTATAAAGTATAATGACTTACCCTAGTATCTTCTATGCAACTCTGTATATACCGAGCTGGATCATATATATCCGAACACTGTTGATAAACGGAAAACGATGTCAAGATTGCCCAACATGTTTCATTAACTTGTTCCAGAGTATAGCCATTCTGTGTTGGCCATGTTATTTCTGTGTCTCTGTAAAAACGATTGAAATTAGAGAAAAAGCCTCGTAATATGAGTTTTATCTCTTATTAGCCTCTGATTCTAACTTAATCCAATACATTTTCTTGTACATAACAACCTGAATAAGATAAAAAACAGGGACTTAATTGTTTGTCAATTATATTAACTTTAAGTTACTGTATAAGTCATACACAATGTCATTAGCATCGTATTCCGATTCGTAAGCGTCCTCTCCATAGACATCGAACTCGTATGTGTCCCTCTTTTTGCGATCAAATCCATTACATACAGAATTTGCCGTTCGTACTAAAATACAATATCAAGTTTAATCGAATCTACCTAAATATGTCATAATTCTTTTGTAATTGATTAATACATTTACTATAACACAAAACGAAGACTAAATTAAATATATTTTCTTATTGATTTTGAATAATACACTAATGTTATGATTTAATGATTTATAAAAAATATTATATGAAGTAAATTACCGTATTGACCAAGACCGATTCCACATTCAATGCTTGTTGCTCCGTTTGCAGAGCATCTACATGGATTTGCATCCACAAGTTCAATATCGCACCAACTAATTACACCGTGAAAAAGACTTTCGTCAGGGTCCAATCTTTTTACAAAAAGTGAGTTTGAGATTATATGATAAATATAAAATGCCATTTCATACATATACTATTTACCCTTTGTTCATTTAGAAGAATCGATATGTTCATTATGAATTTGGTTATTTTATAAAAATATATAAGAATAATTATTCTAAATTTCACATGATCTACAGCCTATAGAACATCATGAGAATATGAAAGATCTTTCAGAACTGAAACTTCTGTTTTTTTTATTTTGACCTTGAACAAAGTAAAAGGATTTCAACGCCCATTGTCGCATAATAGATGGCTCTTCAGCAAATATGTTTATCAAACACAATCGTTTCACTAAATATGAATACAAAACTGCCAATGAAATCGGATAATCTATAAATTATTAATTAAGATCATGCTACCTTTCCGAATTTGTAAAACCTGTAGGTTCGCTCCCAGAACCTTCGGGAGTATCATCTCCAGAATCGCCGTTAAAGTTGCCACAAAGCCCTTCTGTTTCACCTTGATCAGTGCTCGGTAAATAGGCATATATGTTCATATACTTTCCCCATGCTCGATGAAATATATCAGCTTTGATTTTAACACCGGCGACGGTTTTTATCTAGAATGCAAAAGTTACAGTTTATACTGATTCTCAATATTGAAATAATTAAAATGTACTTAGGCAAAATCAAGTTTCATTGATACATAAAGAATTACTGATTTTGATTTTTTTTATTCAAACCGATAGGTAAGGCGACGCAATTAAAAGGAATACAAGGTATGTGTCTTACCCAAACATGATTGTTTTCCCATACTGTATCAATTACAGGATCAGAATTATCAAGTTGAAATCTAGCTGTAAAAAGCCTATTGCCACAAACATCAACTATCACAACAGTATTTGCCTCACGTACTGCAATCGCACAATTGCAAGCTACTCCATTGCAGGGTCTAGTTTGTATATGCACCTGAAGGTTCAATAAGGTATATTTCATAAATTATAAAAAAATATGCTAGATTATTTTACGAAATGTTATGAATAAAATTGAACAATAGAAATTGATATTGGGCCTCAAGGTTTAATAGTTATAGTGTATCAAATCTTAAGGAGTAAATAAATGACTGAAACATCTTTTTCATCATATGAAATAAATAAATAAAGTAAAATATAACGAATAATTTTGAATTCGTTTTACCTGAAATATCCTGGAGGCAGTTGAAGAGAGTTCAATAAAGCGGTACGCGTTTAATTTGTAAAGGTGATAGTATCTGTCATCAAATGTCGTTATATGGGGATCACCCGTTGATTTACACAGCCCATATGGAGCATCGTCTACTAAACGTACCTGTAAAGAAAATGCGAGAAATGCGCGAAAAAGATTGTTATAAAATTGATAACTCAATTTTATCACACTTAACAAACATCAGAACCTTAAATAATTTGCATTCATTTGCTCACAAGCAACTACATTCATTTAGCTACTTACATTTATATTTTCGGGGGTATAATTTTGCCATATACATTCACTGCCTGGTGGAAGGGCTACAGACAAAGGCATGAAAACTATATTTTGGGTTATGACGTGGTTAAGCTCCGGCTCTGCCACATTCGTAATTTGCAGTGCAGCCGAGGCAGTCACACTATTAGGCTCAAATCGTATGTCAAAGTCACATACATGAGGCGGACCGCCTGGAGTTCTGGTGACAACATTGAATGTGTAACTGTAAAATATAGTATTACATGAATTAAGGTTTACTTTTCAAGCTTTGTCACGTGTTTTATGTTTATGTGTAGCGTAAAAGTCTTGGTGAACTCAAATGATTCTTCTTTTTGCACAATTTCGTAAACAAAATTATTAGTTATTATTTCATTTATATTCAAAGCCCAACAATATTATTTTTTAGGCTTTTCAAGCTATCTTTAGCATAGACTTACAAACACCGATTTTCAAAACCACCAGCAATATCACACGTGGCACATGTGATTGGCACAGTTGACACTAATTCTATTTCTACGGGTCCATCATCTTCTTCAACTTGTACGTCTGTGGGACCCTGCATCAATACAACATAAAAGTGATTGCTATTGTGTTTCTTTTTAAGAGAAGCGGTCTCTTTGGCAAAACTGATATCAAACATGTAACATGTAATCAACATAAATGACAAACCATGAATAGTGTGCATACTATTCATAACTTGACCCGTTAATATATTTTGGATAAGACTATAATATAAGGACAATATTCAACAAATATGGTTAACATCCGTATTCAGCCTTAGTTATGCAATGAAAATCAGATGCTTGGATAACGAACAAGACTGTCCAAGGACAGTGTGCCACAACTTGCACACCTCCTATTCACGCTGCGATATAAAAGTAAGCCGTTTATTTCTTTATCTAGTGTTTCAACCATCATTAAAATAGCTATAAATCCATTCAATTTATTTCGGTACAAACAATATTGTTCAGTAAATCCTTTCAGTCACATTTTCATTGTGAATATTGTATAAATTTGTTTCCAGTCACTAAACTTTTCTATATATATATTTTTTTGTTTCATTTAATAATATCTGACAAATATTTCTTGATTTTTGTTAAAGTGAAATAGAGAGATAAAACAGTAATATCCGTTGGTTGTTAGAATCATATCACTTGAGTATATTCGTTTTTAAACGTTTTTTTTAATACACCAGTTAGTTTTTCCTTTGATAAAATAATAGTAACTAAAGCAATGTTAAAATACACCACACTATCGCATCGTTACTACTTACAAATATATATATTGTATACAATTATGTTTCAAACTCCACCTCTTTAAGACAATGCATGGATTAAATCACCAATTTCTTTCCCTTACAATATATATTATGTTTTAATTAATATAACGCCATTAAATACAGGTGTATTCGAATCTACGGAACGCGAGGAAGCCTTGTACGTGAAACGCAAAATATACATTAGCAGTGCATACCACATATCCCGAAAATGGTTTTCTTTTCTTTCTAACTGGTGCCTCTATATTGCCTAGGCAATGCTTTATCATTTACCAATTCTCTATTACAATACATGAACGACAAGGCAATGACATTTGAAATATCCTTATTATCGACAACTAGCCGTATGTCACGTGACGTAAACAAACACCCAGAAGATCTTGTATTTTCGCTCACTTAACTGCAGGAGGCAGGTAAGGCCAGTCATCCCGAAAATGTTTTTATTTTTTACAGTGCTTATATAAGCACCATTGCTTACGTAAGCACACCCTGAAGAGTTGAAACCCTAAAGATTGATATAAAAAATCCGCATTCAAATCCGTCTACAATCTTTGGAGGAGTAGCGATTTTAGAAAAAGTTTACGAACTAAACAAATAAATAAACAAATAAATAAATATATATAGACATCAATAACGGAAAAGCGGTGACACAAACCCCGGTTTGCTTCGCAAGCCGTGGCTAATAACAAACGTTTAATTTAATTACGGTTAGTGTGATTTATAACGTACACGTATACCGATCCAGTATGTATTATTGCTGTAAACATAAGGACTGTAGATTGAACTTCCTTGTCTGTAGCTCCTCACCACGCATCCAACCTGATCAAAATAGTGTATCACAAATGCACTTAATTTCGTGAAGATCCCATTATCTTACGAATTAACATATTATACTGAATCGTTTTTAAAATCAATATATATATATATATATATATAGTCATCATCATCATCCATTTTTTCTTTGCTATTTTTATGTTATTCGTTGCACCTTTCTAATACAATTGAGGAAATGTGTGTGTGTTTTTTAAGATTGCTAAAGATTTCAACGGATGAAAATAATAGATAATATTTAATCATATTGTATAGATTACTTACGTTTTTCCCCATATGGCCGAACAAGTAATTTTCGGTAAATTCCGCATAGTCATCACTTGAGGTTATTTCGATTTCCTCAGACGTCTAAATAATTATATGCATATCAATTTGAAATTCAGTGAAGAGATTATGAATAGCCTCGGCATACTTTTAACGGACAGAAAGACTTTAAACGGATAAGTGTTTCTCTAGTAAAACAATAAATGTTATTTATAGTAAAAATTATTACTTATGGATTGCACTTAGTAATATTACAAAATAAATATCACTTTGAATAAATGTATGAAACGAAATCAATCATTTAAGATTTATCAGAAAGATTGGGACCATACAGCGAACACGATCAGAACACTAGTATCTCACCAAAACTAAATATATAAATGCAAAAAAAATCTACAAATACAACAGTATATTATAAACTAGAAATATGTCCGTTGGAGCACGAATGGCCCGCTACTTATAAATCAGTGAATCCGCCAAAATTAAACAAAAATCAAATCATTCAAACAAGTTCCGAATCAAATATTATAATTTTTGTTTATAATAGTATCATTATAATACTTGTCTGTATGAGTTAGGATTCGAACCCATAACCTTATGATAACGAGTCTGATGCTGTATGGCTGAGCTACAGGCCCATTTGAGATATGAATGAATGTGCACACAATTTCAACCATAGTTGAAATTATGTGACATAAGTTATTTTGACTGACTTGACCACTAAATTAAACATCTTTCGGTTTCGATGGCCTAATAAACTAGAAAACAAGTTTATTAATATCATTTGCACATTTTTTATGATTTTTTTGTCTTAATCGAGATTCGAACTAAGGACCCCTAGCTCGATAGACAGATCTGCTACCGACTGAGCTATTGCGCCCGATGTTAAACAGCTCTGAACATAACAGACGATATGTTTGACATACAAGGGATAAGCTTATATGCCCACACAGTCATGCGTAATATATTCAATACCAAAAGTTGCAGATCCGAGTGCAAACCCCAAGAAAATGTTTATTACATTAAAATGCGCTAAGCAAAGGGATAATTTTTAAGACTCCGCATGACCAACCTTTCTGATAACGGCAGGTGTGGATGTGCATAAGATACACGCCATAGACCCGTCTTACCGAAAGCGAGTGGTTTATGGCCATGCGGTATAGGCTTATGTTTTTAGACACACCTAACCCACCCCCCCCCCAAAAAACCCACCCACCCCCTCACC
>LQRL01094113.1:7406-28161 GCA_001703475.1 Hydroides elegans | reverse complement strand
CCTTTTTTCTTTTTTTTTTTTTTTTTTTTTTTTCATAATTGAGGGCTCCAAGGCGCAATATAAGGAGTCACACTTTATCAATTCATCATCTCATTTATCAAAGTCATCATTCTACTCCACATCTTGGTCTTTCTTTCTGCCACCATGCTTCAATCGATGTCGTTCCATACGCACAATCATGGAGACGATACTACGAAAGAGTTTTTCCATCTCCTCATGTCCTTGTCCCAATACCATACCAGCATAGGCTGCAATTACAAAAGCAAAACAGGCTTTGTCGTTATTTGTTTCAAAGACAGATAGAGACGGGCACAGCTCACAACTGATTCACTCTTAAAACAACCAGGTCCCGTTTATAAGATGTCTATTAGCAAGGGACTAATCGATTTTAAAAGAATTCATTCATCGACAGAGCATGATTTATAAATGCTTCTCTTTTTGTATCTCTCTTCCAAATAATACTATCATTTCACAAGTAATTTGGAATCTTATTTTAACTCAGTCTGATGTGTCCATAAATATGAATATCGTCGTTTGATACATATTCCTACGTAGTTTTCTCCAGTTAGTTGTTAATTTATGATATTCAACGATTCTTTGCATAAATAAAATCGATTTAGCTGACTAGTGTTTCTCCTTTTTTACTTGATACTTGTCTCACTCGTCACTTTAAGCATTTTTCATTGATTCATTGATTTCAGTCTATGACGCTCATGAGCCGTAACCATGGAAATTATCTTCCGAAATATCTTATCCGCGTCCGACGCGCCCAAACCTAACTGCCAACCAACGTACCCTACAACACACAAACAGTAGTCTGCTTTTTAAGAATCCATATATCATAAAGGAATGTGGTGTCTAACGAGAGATATCGTTTCAGTTACATAGATCCAACTTCTAGTTTTTTTATCCTTTCACCTCACCCGTGTGTGCATATATTTCTTGCCTTACAGCATTTTTATGACTTCTTATCACAGCATCATTCAATATCTTTTAAGAGCTTATATTTTATGTTTCTAAATATACATGTACTGATTAACGTTAACAGAGCGAATGTATCGTTTATGGGCTATAAGATCAAACACGTCATTTAAGTGCAGATGTTTAAATTTATGATTCTCAGAAGTATGATTATGTCTTATCTAATGGAATATATTTAAACACAAATTGAATAATCGAACAGGATTTTTTCGTTGGTCACCTCAGTGAAAGACTCGAGTGCATTGATCATGATGTCAGCACAAGGATTTAATCATCACAGTTTCATCCAGTATATCAAAGTCTAATAAATTGTCATTTTTTGTGAACCTACATTTTCCCAATACGAAAGTGCCTTAACAAATCATCACTTTCGTTCCAGAACAAAACCTACAAGAGCCACAACAATGTCAAATGATGTTCCCAAAAAGACTAGTTAATCCTCCTTTTAACGACAGACAAAACCATAGGATTTGTTTGTAAATTTTACATAAACAGTTGTAATTGTAATCAGAAACTCTTATATACGTTCACGATTGATTGCTTGAATTTCATGCAAAGGAACGGAAAGAGATGATTTAATTTGATTTTATCTTAACCAGCTCTTACTAAAATGTTATTAAGGCCCAATCAGTTTGAATCGAAACCTTCCAACCTCTTGTAAAATTAAACCTTGTCCAAGTCGAATATACATTTGCTATTTACGATTAAGTTAATCGTTATTTTTCTAATAACGTTCAACTTTTACAGATGAAGCCACTCTTTCATTAGATTAATGAAGGAACCATTTTTCAAATATATCGTAGGACAAGGTATAATTCATTGAGAAGTTGTTCAATTAATCAAAAGATCTTTACAATATTCATGGCTTTACATAGTCTTTAGCTTAAACTTTACTTTTAAGATATTATTGACTCGTAAAATTTAAATTAAACGTTACTTTCTTATTTTTCAATTAAGTATTTAAGCAAATTCTTTAAACGTTTTCATGTATATTGTAAAATAAGCTAGGAAAATTTAAACCAATTACAAGCACACAAGTTGTTTCACCTAAATATGCTTTAGAGGAACACGCCATAAATGAAATGAGACGTCACTCATCCCCTTATCCATATCATTAAACATAAGTCTACTTCCACTCTCAAAGTTTCGATCTAAGTTTACCAGTATATCCAATTCTCCGCCCTACCCCTTTCATCGTGCCGAGGAATATGACAAAGAACGTTGATCAACCAAAAATGGTGGTATCAATTTCGATTAAAAGTAACCCAATAACGTCCCCGTTTACCATACTTGCAAATGTATTCCCTAATCTTTAGCAAAGGAAAATACTCGTAATTTCGAGTGTATCTTATTTTCAGGTAGTAATTACATAAATAATACGTTCATTATAATTGGACACAAGAACATATCTCATCCTTATATAAAACGTACCATTTCATTTATGACGTGTTTAAAAATTATAGTTACTTTAAAACAATTAATGTTAATATTGTAACATTATACAACTTTCCGAATGGCTAGTTTATACAGATCAAAATAGGGTAAGCTTGGTGAACCTTTGATACATAATCTACATCACGCATTCCACACATTCACACCAACAATGGAAAATGCCAGTCGTCTTATTTTCGAGTAAATTAAACAAAACTGGATAGTCAAAAAAACTTTAAAAGTAGGGAACTTTTGCATTGACATGTAGAATAAAGATGCTTTTGAGAAACAAAAGTCCACAATATATATTTTTTCTCGTAAAAAAGACTGGCTTTTTCTTAATAAGTAAACACAAATATGAAGTTTGGCGTTATCATTATTTCATTATAATTTCATTTATGAAAGTTTTACGTATACTCAAAACAAATGTTTGTTTTTTTTTTCAATTGAAAGAGATAAAAATCATATAACATTGATTTATCTTTTCTATGAGACCATCACAATTACACAACATTAACTCCTCGCCAAACTCCAATTTAATACATGTCAAAAATGATATTAGAGGTGACTGAAAGTATAACAAGATTGGCCATAGTTGTAATTGCTCATCGATACAATAAAAGCTTACCTTTGTCTGATAAAGGTTAAATATTTAGCAGTTCCAAATCTCTTAATATATTCAGTCACCTCAATATATAACCACTGCAGGAAAATCACGATTTAATGTACTAATTCTGCAAAAATATGTTCGGCCGAGCTACTTGTTTTTGACGCTCTGCACTATGAACTCATTAGTACAACTTGTATCGTCGTAGGCGATAAAATTATATAACTTTTCGCATGTTTTTTTTTTTTCATGATTTTCCTAGTGAATAAAACACTGTGTGATTCTTACCTGGATGTTGGAACGAATAAATATCGACTACACTACAGCTGAGCTGAATTCGGAATATGATAAAAAGCTCCGCGACTATTTTCATTACACATAACATAAGAGACTTTGATCTATGCGAACTAATTTAGTTCTGTATGGGTCTATTTAATTCACATACGTAATTGTCTATGAAAGAGATTGAGTAATACTTCCGAATCAAGAAATTTAATAATTAAAATTCTAGTTTCTCGTAGTATAATATCTTAGAGCAAAGGACATGAAGTGACATCAGGGATAGGCATGGTGCTGAGCGATAATTATATCTCGATGTGAGAGCATTGATATTTAAAATTGTTATAATATACAGACCCTAAAACAGACTTACCATTGAAAGAAGAAATAGGAAAGCATTAAAGAACAGTCGATATGTCATTTATATTTTACGTACTTAGTTCCACAGGGGTCAAGTGATTTGATGAAACAGTATAAAACTTAAATTAAAATATTAACCATTAAAATTCTTCCAACTAAACGGACGGAGAGACAGGACATCTACGGCTAAAACGATTCCATATACATTCAATTTATTAAAAATATTTTCAATCAGGTCAAGCCATCCGATAAGGCATAACATCGATCTGTCCAAAAAGTTAGGATGCTCATTTTTTTAAATTTTAGTTTACTTTTCCAAAATTATATTACTTCAAACAATTTTGAAAGTACATTGAATTTACGTAATTTGGTATTTGGTACATAAATTGGTCGATATTATGCCCATGAAAACACACATAACCACACATACACATTCACACCAGAAAGATCCACCAAGCATTAAGCATACCAAAATATATCTCAACTGTGTGCCTGTAATTTGTTATTCAATTGTTTCAAAATACAAAATATAACACACACCTTTTATCACTTCTACTTTGTGTCTGTCGAGGCCAGCTGACGTTTCACCTTTGCCCATGCAGGAACTACTTGCGAGGAGATGAACATCCGGGAATATTTCACGCACCAACTTTCGCACTAATTTTGAACCCTTGTCTATGAACTGCAGTTGATTGAATGTCGCTCGTTTTATATATACACCGCTGCCTGGCATTAATTCCACTTGCTGAAATTAAGCAGAAACATTTAACATGCTGATTAATTCACCAGTACTTATTTACTAATTTGTCAGACTAGAAATAATACTACTGTAAGCATGAAATAATAAATGAACAAGGAAGTATTTGTGAAACACGAAAAGGCCCCAACCGCCCCCCGATTCGAAGGGGGTATTTACTATCTCGTATATGCCCATGTTTGGAAAATCACAGCTTTTGGCCATTTTCGGCCAACTTCCGGTGGCCAAAAGTATCAAATGGCACATCTACACACCAAGACCATTCATTTGAACCTATTCCCAGGTTTCTACGACCATCCCTTACAAAGATACAGCCTGGAAGAGCTCATATTTCGAAAAACCACTGTTTTTGAACATTTTGGCCAAATTCGGCCATTTTCGGTGGCCGAATCTGGCCAAAATTGTCAAAAGGCACATCTACAGGCCAAGACCTTTCATATGAGCCTATTCCCAGGTCTCTACGACAATCCGTTGCAAAGATACAGCCTGGAAAAGCCTATGTTTAAAAAAACCGCTGTTTTTGAGCATTTTGGCCAAATTCGGCCATTTTCGGTGGCCGAATCTGGCCAAAACTGTCAAAAGCCACATCTACAGGACAAGACCTTTCATATGAGCTTATTCCCAGGTCTCTACGACCATTCGTTGCAAAGATACAGCCTGGAAAAGAATCGATGACGGACGGACGGACAGACGGACGGACACCCCGAATCTATAGGCCCCCAACCTTTGGGGTTGGGGCCTAACAAGAAAACGAAAATCGGTTTTACACAGTAGATTAACACTGCACTTTATAATTGTTATGTACACACAAATATCGATACAACTATTACAAGTTTCAAAATTAAGCATGACCTAGCAAACCAAAGCACTTGTAGTATTTTACGCATTGCTTACTTCATTTAAATCGCCCATTTGAATCTGCGGTGCGCCGCCCGGTGCAACTGGCATATTGGGGTTCATCATCGGGTTCATATGGGGAGGCATGTGCGTTGGTGGAACTTGTTGGATGGAGACGCCACTGTTCGCATGATGTAGTCCGGGTTCCTGTTTCACAATATGTACTAAATCGGCATCATGGTCCTGTTTCATATCCTGCAGCATGAACTGATCGTAGTCGCCTCCGCTGTAGCCACCGTGTGAGTTCTGGTCGTATTCCGCGTCGTTCCTGGGCGTCTTGGGATCAGAGGAGCCATCGTTGTCGTGGCTCTTTTGACGCTTGCGTTTGCGCTTCTTGTGGGAACTAGAGACAGACTGACCGCCATCAGACAGCTCTTGGTCAGACTCTTCTGCAGGGGCATTGGGGTTTTTGATCGTGTCTTTGAGTGACACTAACAGCAGGTCGTCAGAATCCACTGTTATCCCTGAAAATGATACATTTATCTTTTATAACACACAAATTTCAAGGAAGAAGTCTTATTTTTAACTGTAACTCTCTCAAGATTTGAAATAGAAATTCAATTTGAATCATGTCATTTATCTGCTGAACGTAAATGATACTGGAAACATTTCAAGATATCACTGCCTTTGGCATCAAATGACTTTTTAAACAAATGATGAATCAGTTTCTTTGAAGGATCTCAAGAAACAAGGGACGACTTCCAATAATGAGTATATATAATATATGAGTAAAAATTTACTATCTTACCAATTAGTCCTTCCACCGTGAATTCTTTGTTGAATTTGGCATTCAATCCATTTCGACACAAAAGTGTGATAGTATCACTGATGATGGCCTTTAAGCGGTCTTTCTCTGCTTTCGTTATTGATGCGGCGTTCGAAGACATCTTGTCTGTGACTGTCTTAGGAGAAAATATCACGATCAGCAAATTATTTATTAACGAACGAGTAAATATATTGGTTTCCGCCTTCACCAAGTTGATGTTTCGCTTGATAAGCGACATGCAATGGCTCGGTATCCAGCTATGTTATCACAATACACCTCAGTCAGAGAGCTACGAATGGGCTATGCTCATAAATTAATATAGACTAATAATTTAATAAATCGTGTTTTAATGCTCATTTAGAACGAAATACTGGAAAATAACAGAAAGGAAGATGATTTTTTCATACTGCCACTGGAAAAAAATGTGCCAAATTTTGTTATCAGAATATTTATCATTGCAATCATAACGTCAATGTTTGAATAAATTTCTAATCTGAATGACTAATACCATTGAAAAGAAGGTCATTCATATGTTACCTCAAATTTTAATCAAATCGAAGAACTTTTCTTTCCAGACTTCTGCAGCTTCGCGTCACTTGAACTGTTTCCTTGAAATCTAACAAATTTGTAACAAACAGGAATTTTATACCATATCACGGTAAAATTTGCCGGTCCAATAAACGCGTTGATGAGGGGCTTTAAATGGAGGTTTGGGTATAGCTTATTTATGAATTCATTTATCAGAAGTTAGAAGCCAGTAGTATTGAAAAACAAACTTTTCGCTATGTGTTTTTTCCAAACCATGATTTACATCACACACCACATTTCTCGAGGGGAGGCTTTAGGAAGAACACCCCACGAAAAGTGCTCCCAGGCGATTCTCAATTGGCTTGGCAATTTTGAGAAAATACTTTCTAGCTAGTAGATATGAGAAACATTGTTTTATATCTTTTAATAAATAAATGAGAACAACTGATTGCTTGCAGTTTTGGAAAAAAAACTAATGTTTGTAATATATGAAAGGTAATAAAATGGTATTTAATATTTTTGATTTTTTACAAGGTGTCCCTTTTCTGCCCAAGCTCACTACGAAAGGAGAAAAAGCTCCGCTAGTTTGGGGAAAAGTGACGATTCTCTGCAACGTTTTAATGTTCAAAAAGAGTTATTTTGTTGTTATTTCTATTGATGATGATACTTATTGAGTTATCTAAATATGAGTTTATTTTTAGTATCGGGTGCCCTTCATTTTGCCTTATCATTAACCACAATACGAAGGGAATTTCATGTACGATAAGAAAAAACAACTAGACTACTTTGTGAAAGAAAGCCTAATTTGTATTATTTCTTTGATTAAATATTTGAGCATCATAATCTTTCAATTGTTAAGATAATGAATGGGCAAGAATGATTTGACTATGAAACATCAAATACAAGTATGAGAGTTATGCTAATTTTGATATTAAATAATTCAAATATTTAGCCCACACATGAAAAAGCACAAACATTTGCCTAATGAAAATGACGATAGATGCTTTCTTGTAAGAAAAAGGCCATCATGTACGTTATAAATGGAATATAGCACCACGGGCATATTATTGTTTGTTCTTACATTTAAAAAATAACAAACATTGGACATAACATGTGTTATTAAGGTAATTATTAAATTAAATGAACCAATAAAAAAACCTTGCATATATTTTGATTATCGACATGAACTTACAGCTGAAGTATTATAATTCACAAGCATCCCAATTTTGTTTTGATGATTCAACCTTTTCTGTATAACGATTTACTTTCAGCACTTGAATTATTTTATAATGTTGAGCTGTAAACTCAATTTGGGATCCACATACCCATTCATCAACTTCCCCTAGCTGAATTTTCATAATAATATTGAGAAAACAATGGTGGGTTGGAAACACTATTGTTCGAAGCAGGTTAGTTTAACTTTATCTCTTTATTTTCAACTTTGTAACATAACAAACTTTGATTCATATTACGTTGTATTTAAATATAAGAAGCCTTACCGTAGCATTATTAGAATAATGCGAATTACAGAAAACATAATCAAATCGGTAATAGCAAATATATAAGAGATGAGATCACTTATTCATTTGGTTTTGTATTTATTTATTTGAATACACTAGTACCATACATATTCTATTGAAAGCTATATGTGCCAAAACAATTAACTTATTTTTAAAACATGATAAGGCAAATACAATTTTAAAAGCAAACATCTAATTGCAATAAAAAAGAAAGTAAAACTTCGGGTGTAAAAATAATATTTGTTGCTATTATAATCCATAATAACCTATGTAGGTATATGGGTGTTGAACAAATTGGAACATTTAAATCACAATAAAAGAACTGTGAACTATAAATGCATAGTGACAGGAAATCAAAGAAAATTCAAACGGGATAGAGGTTTTATGCCCTCTAACTTTAAGCTTAGTAATTACCCTGTCTGCTGCGTTTTGTACCATTTGCAGTGTTTCATAACTATTCTATCTGCAGCAAAACATGCACTGTTTGCACAGCCTAACTAAGAGAAAAAACATTGATTAAACAAGTGTATGCATGGTATCAATATTTAGACATTTAAGTGTTTGTTCCAATACTGTGGAGTAGGAATGTGTTCCGTGGCCCGGCCCGGCCCGACAAAAGTCGTCGGGCTATCAATCGGAACAGTTTCGGAACACCAAAAGTTTTATTGTTGAAAGTTTATAAACTCCCCTTTTTTATAGCTTATGAATTTTGTAAATGTAGCTTATAATATAGGTGGTATATTGTACACACAATTTTATGTACATGTATTTTGAGAAACTCAAAAGCCCAATCCCAAAAATGCTTCTTTGATGCTTTGTTAATGGACAAAATCTAGAACGACAAATCGTATTACAACAGTAAAAACAAATGACTACTTAATCAAATCGTCAAGTTATATTCGCAGCACCTAAATGACACATAAAGTTTATCGGACACGGTATGTATTCAATATATATGAGCGCGGAAAGCGGGAACAAATTTTGTTTAGACGAAAATTTCATTTTCTAATTTGCAATTTGGACATGAAAAAAAACGGAATTTTGAATTTGGTCCATTCCGGGTGTCTAAAAGTGGTATTTTGATATTCTATCGGGTTTGATTTCAAAATTCTTTTCTTTTCGGGTTCTGAAACAACGAGTCCTGAAATATCATGTTTTCCGGGTTATGGCTTCCTTCAAAACCATGTTTATAGTGTGGTATATTAATGTGAATATATCCCTTATTTTGAATAAGTTTTTCCAAACCGGCCTGACCCTGCCCGAATTAATGTCTTGGTCCGGCCCGGCCCTAAGAAAAGTGTCCCGGAACACACCCATAAAGCGGAGGACATACATACAAAATATTTAGGTAATATTTTCGATTGTTTTATGTTAATATAACAGTTCATAAATACATTTCTTCTGTTTTCGAGCGTCATACTAATTTTATATTTCCAAGTTGAACTGTATTGGGGTTTTTTCGTCTCTAAGTTTGTTCAAATCATGTTGTTCCTTGATCGCAGGTTTTTGTGCTTTTTCTTTTTACTTTTATCTGTATCTTAGAAGTGACAGGGACGTGATCAGACCCTATGTCTGCCTATGGATAGGTTTTGACTTGTTTTACTTCGTTCTTGAACCTGCTTCTTATTAGTATGTAGTCTATTTGGTTTTGGAACATGTCCCTAGGGCTCTTTTAAGTGTAGGTCCTTCTTGCACTTTTCTGAAAGAATGTATTTAAGATCACTAGTCGATTCTCCAAGCCAAATTATTGAAGATGCTATCCTCTTTCGTTCATATCACCTAGTCCATATCTTCCCACTACACCTGGAACTGGGTCGCTTCCCACTTTCACGTTCCAGTCGCCGATGGCGATCTGCACTTCATCTGTCTTAAAATTTTGTATAGCTTTTTCGATTTCTTCATAGGATGCTTCTACTTCTTCATCTACGTGGTCTTGGGTTGGAGCATATATTTGAATAATTGAAATGTTGAATGGTTTACCTTCAAGATTTATAAAAATATTCCTATCCGAAATTTTCCAGAATCCCATAAGGCCTTTCGAAATATTTTCCTTCATGATGAATCCTACTCCGTTCTTATGTTCTTTTTCGTTTCCGGAGAACACTATTGTATAGCCGTGTTTTCTCATTTTGCCACTCTCCGTCCATCTCATCTCCGATACTCCTAGAATATCCAAGTTCATCGACTTAATTTCTTGAATCGCGTTACCTATTTTTCCTTTTTGGTACATTGTTCTGACGTTCCATGTTGCTATCTTTTTGGCATCCGTTCTGGATTTCAGACCAACTCTGTCAGGCAATGACCTTCCACTATGTCGATTTCGATCATTCCCGTTCTCATGGTTGTCCAGCAAACTGTTGTTCATCGGACTAAGATTGTCATCATCCCTGTTGATATTTATAGTGGAGACACTAGCAGGGGGCCCTTGTTCGTCCACATTACTAATTCTATCTACTCTACTGTCCATGGCTAGTTGGTATAAACGCATAGTGGAATCCACGCACCGGTGGGCTTGCCGAATATACTTCTTTGGGTCGCTGTTGACCGACCCACGCCAGAGCCAGTTAACCAGTTAACCAGTGTGCACCACGTGGAGGTAGGGGATGGCTGTTGCAGCATGTCCAGGCAGGTCACTATAACTTCACTCGTCGGTCGTTAGACCTAGCCCGGGTAGGATAGTTAGTAAGCGCCGAGAAGCAGATGTTACATACAAGCAAAAGACTACAACTGAGCACTACACACTAAACTACAGTTCATGCCACCTTACACACTTTGTTTAGAAACGAGCAAAGCCAAATACAGTTCAACGTGGAATTAAATAATTACTATGACGCTCTAGAAACAGAAGAAACAGAACAGCAGCCGGAGGCAAAGATAGACGAGGAATGGCAACATCTCAAACATGGCATAATATCTGAATCCGAAAAATGTCTTCTTAAGAAAAAGAGAAATAGCATAAGGAATAGATGACAGAGGAAATTCTAGAAAAAAAATGGAAGAAAGAAAAGCTCACAAAATGAAAATGAGAAATATCAATTACTGGACCGTGAAATACATAAGATGTGTGATAACGCAAACGAAGAATGGATCAGCAAAAATTGTGCCGAAATAGAAGAGCTCGAAGCACAACATTTAACAAGACAAATGTATGAAAAAGTCAATGAAGTCACTGGGATAAAAAGGAGAAAAGTAGGAAACAGCTGCATTACAAATAAAGATGGACGAGTGTTATTCGATCAGCAAGAAATCCTAGATATATGGAAAGAATATATAGAAGAGCTTTTCAAAGATGATAGAGGAGAAATTCCGCAAATGGACAATGCACAAGGTCCTATAATCCTTAAGGAGGAAGTCAGAAAAGCCATTAATTCCCTTAGACCTGGAAAGGCTCCTGGAGACGATGCCATTTGGACCAAAATGCTTCAAGCATTGGATGAGATTGGATTTGAAAAGATAACCTAGCTGTGTAACAAGATCTACGACACGGGTTATATGCCAGATGACATGTAAAAATCAACATTTATCCCTTTACCTAAAAGGCAAAAGCCGTCACCTGCACCGACTTCAGAACCATCAGTCTTATGAGTTTATCGAAAAAGCGCAGAGATAGACCGAGAAATAGGCAAAAATTAGAGTGGATTTAGGAAAGGGAAGGGCACCCGCGAAGGCATCTTCAATCTGAGAACAATAAGTGAAAGGTATTTGGAAAAGCAGAAAGATCTATACATATGTTTCATAGACTATGATAAGGCGTTCGACATAGTCAACCACGAGAAACTAATAGAAAAACTCAAGCTAGCTGGGCTCGACGGTAAAGATGTACGACTTATAGCCAGGCTATATTGGGAGCAGGCAGCAGTTGCACGTACCGATCAGGGAAACTCTGAAGGAATCGAAATAAGAAGAGGGACAAGACAGGAATGTGTACTATCTACGTATCTCTTCAATCTCTTTACTGAGCTCATTTTCAGAGTGATTGAAAATGAAGATGAAGGAATTTCGGTCGGTGATAGAAGAATTGGCAACTTGAGGTATGCGGATGACACATCAATTACCACAGAAAATGAAAACAAATTACAAACACTAGCTGAAAGAGTAAATGAAGGAGGTATACACTTTGGTATGAAAATGACAAAAAAAGACAAAAACAATGACGATAAGCAAGAAAAAGGAAATACCCAATGTGAAGATCGAATTGGATGGGCAAGAGGTTGAGCAGGTCAGCAAGTTTGTGTATCTAGGCGAATCAATAACAGAAAATGGCAAATGCTAAGAAGAAATCCGCAGAAGAAAAAAAAATTGCAAGGAAATCCTTCACCAAAATGCGGACGGTACTGACGAATTTCAAACTCTCAATATCATCTAGAACACGGTTCATTAAGCGTTATGTCTGGTCAACACTGCTGTATGGGGTTGAGACATGGACAATCAGCAAAATATCGCGGCAGCGCATAGAGGCCTTCGAAATGTGGACACTGAGGCGAATGCTAAGAATAAGCTGGACAAGACGTGTCACGAACGAAGAGGTGTTACGATTTGCAGGAACGAGCAGATCATTGCTCGCCACCGTTCGAATTAGAAAGCTATCGTTTTTCGGGCACATCATGAGGCACGATTCTCTACAGCGCGACCTGATCGGGGGTATGGTGGAGGGCAAGCGAGGAAGAGGGAGACCAAGATTGCAGTGGAATGACAACATCACCCAATGGACTGAAGTCACCTTCGTGGACGATAAGCGAGCCGCACAAGACAGGAGTAGATGGAGATCCATGGTAGGCAACGTCAACCGACAAGCTACGCGGTAAGGTGAGGTAAATACATTTACAAACTGTTATAATGACGTAAAACAAAAGAAAATAACATCTAAATTTTTGACATTTTGAGAACGCCTCATATTTTAGATTAACGAATTTTGAAGGCTGGATTTTAACGTTTTTTTTCCAAGTTTGCATTTCAAACTTGGAATAAGAAACTCTGTTTTGATGGCATTGAATGTGAAAAAGCTTTATATCATCCATTTTCTTAGTTAATAAAATCATGATTCTATCTGTGCAATCTCTGAGCCCAGCTCGTTCGAGCCCGACCCCATAACTAGGTAGAGTTAGGAACCGGCTGCGTAGCTTTTGGTCTCTATGCCGTTTTTGCGAATAAAGCTAGATAGCGGAGAGATAATAAGGGTAAAAAGCTCATGACCTAAGACTGACACTTGAAGTATGTTGGTGTCAAGAAGTTTGGTGAACGAATCGAATTGACCGATTTTTTTTTCGATTGTTCGCCGCCTTTGACTTATGACATATAACTTTATCCAAGAGAGTGAAATGTCTGAAATCCCGTTATGGTTGTGCAAATTGCTAATTTGCTGGCTATGTTTGATTGTGTCAAATGCAGCACTAAATTATCTTTAAAAAGTAGAGCAGTCATTTTTCGTTCATTTAGCGCAGATATATT
The DNA here is from genome assembly GCA_001703475.1 of Hydroides elegans. Classification (NCBI taxonomy): domain Eukaryota; kingdom Metazoa; phylum Annelida; class Polychaeta; order Sabellida; family Serpulidae; genus Hydroides; species Hydroides elegans. Next base: position 14,587 of record LQRL01094113.1, on the reverse strand, counting down.
ATCATTTTGGACCTTTAGATTCGAAGTTTCAGGAGAGTGTATTTTTCTATGGGTGAATAGAGTCGGTTCAAGCAGTTTATTGGCTAGGACATAATTGTTGGTTTCATCGCAATTTCTGGTTCAATTAACTTTGAAACTAAAATTAGAAACTGGTGGAAATTCTTATAAATATATTAGTCTTATAATGCGTTTTTAAGGAGTGGTTAAACTATTGCGTGTTTCGTTTCGTTCTGAACGACTCCACTTTCTAAACACAGATTTAGTATCTGTGTGATCAAGAAAACAAGTGTTTTTTATCATGCTGGTCGAAAACATATCTTCGATTTTGATCATAATATATTGATATCATCCTGTAGACTTAACTTGTCCTTCTTTTGTTCTACACGCCGACACACGATCTTTGCCGTTCGTATGTTTTTATTATAATTTGTTGGCGTTTGAGCGTTCTATGGATTCCTTTGTTGTTTGCGAGCATGCTCGTCGAGTATGGCTGTAAAAGCCTTCTTGTAGGTTTGGTTGGCTATTGTGACGTCGGTTTATTCTATTTGAACAAAAATAGAAAGGACATTTTGACAGTTACAACTACAAAGTCAGTTATATCTCATTCCATAAGAATACTATCATATTTTCTGCATTTGCTTATATATAACAACTATATTTGAAGGCTTTAGAGAAGATAAGGCTTATAGTATACTTTTTATCATATAAAATCATAATTTTGACAGTTTGCCTTAAAATTTCATGTAATTTCAATTTTCGGCACAAAAGCGAAAACAATATTAGTTTTTGTAGGTTTACTGTATAATGTTTTTTTTTTTTTTTCATTTGGCCGTCGCCGAGGAGAATAAGTTGATTTTGAAAATATTGCACATGACCGGAGTCAGAAACTTTTGTACAAAATTATAAAACAAATAAGTTAATGTAAGTATTTGCTGCTGACAATGACGACAAAATATGATTTTTGGCATAAAGGTGAGCGATGATACAAGGTTCCCGGCACTTTTTTTGGGCCCTTACCCCAAAGTTCGGGCCTTTAGAGTGGGGGTGTCCGTCGGTCTATTCCGTCTTCCATCTTCTATTTCTTGTATTCTACCAGACCAACCTATGTCACGCCATAGTTACGTCCCTCAAACAATGACGAGGGCGAGTTCGTGGCGTAACTGGTTAAGGCGTCCGGCCAGTAATCAGGAGGTCCCCGGTTCAAGCCCCGCTGGAGGCACTATTGATTGACTAGTTGAGTCATAATGGGCTCCTCGCCTAGGGGTATGATGTCTTTCGTACGGGACGTAAAGCTAGAGGTACCGTGTACGGGTCCTGTCCCTTGCACGTTAAAGACCCTTCACTGTCTTATCGAAAAGAGCAGAGGAAACCCGGACATTAGAAAACTCTGGACCTTCTTCGTTCAAGCGTGATAATACTCAAATATGAGGGATTCACTTAGAAATACAGAAAAAAATAAGGGATGCTTTGAGGGTGATTTGACGAGAATTTTTACTTCCAATACTCCCCACACATTTTTCAAGACCAATCTACGTCACGCATAGTTACGTCCCCAAACAATTTGAGATTCAAGCAATGTGATTGGACGAGTAAGTTTACTTCCTAGATACTTCCCTCAAATACTAAAAAAAATGCTTGGGTCTGGCCGATCTTGAAGGTGAAGTATAGAGGTCCGCAAGAATTGTAACATTAAATAGTTCGCATTTGGTCATTCTTTAAAGTGAAGGATAGTGGTCTGTAAGAATGGGCTAGAACTTTTGAATGAAGGGTCGTTAAAATATGGTTATATGCTCAAATTAATGGTCTTGATGTTAAGATGTAATAAATTACTTAGCATAACTGTAAATGTGTTCACAAATATGAAATAACAATAATTGATTAATTGAAGAAATGCATTTTGGTAGTTTCGAACAGATCCGGCCAATTTATGGTATTATTTTGCCAAAATTGCCAACAGGTGTCACTTTTTAAATCAAGAGTTTATACGCATACTAGCAATTATTCTTCAAGGAAGGTTCATAGAGACGTGGTTATTCAATCAAAAGAAAGTATGATCCATCTTCATAGACTTATTTTACGAAACGTGGTTTATATTTGTTCACCTAGACGTAAGGAGTCTCGCCAAAAATTGACGAGATTGTAAATTTAGTGTCTACTGCTGAACCAGCTAATTTGGCGTATACGAACCATGGCTAGATTACCCAGTATCTGATTCAGAAGTCCAAATTCCAAGTTACTTTATTGAACATATAGATAAAAATAGAAATGGCGGTGGTGTATGCGTTTTCGTTAGTGATTCTTTATGTCTCTTTTAAAATAATTTGCTAATCAGTCATTCATTTATTTTTAGTATTACTTGTTTAAAACTGTGATATCGTTTATTTGTCAAAGTATTATATCATAATGTATTGCATGTATGCCACTGTATACCCTGTTCTGGTTTAGCACATTTGTGCTCTAATCAGTATCCTGGGATTTTAATATACGTTCTTATCTTATCAATAAAGAATGATCAAACAACATTACAACCGTCGTTCAGATCTAGATGAAGAAGAGGATCTTGAACTGTAGTTATTGATATTATACTTCCTAAACCAAAGCCTATACTTGTTTTAAATTGTTATAATTATCGTCCAATAACACACAGTCAGTTTTATGATAAGCTCGAAAATTATATTCTGTCATCGGATCCATTTGATCAACAATAATTTGTTTTAACTTGGTGATTTTAATACAAATATCAGTTCGAAGGCAAATTGTTTTATGTATAAACGGTACATTTTTGTAGGATTTTCGATCTTAAGCAGATCATCAAAGATGTGGCTAGGCTTACCAGGATAGTTTGATCGACTTGATTAAAACTGATTCTGATAAGATATCTCAAGCTGGTGTCATAACTTAGACTTAGTGATCATCATTTGATTTATTGTACGCGTAAATTAAACAAACTACAGGTTCCTGGCAAAAACGTTTCTTATATTTGATTGATGAGGATATGACAGTGTCTCTTTTGATAATATTGTAAAGAAACACGATTGGTCAGGTGTGATGATATAGACATAGCCTGGTTAATTTTTTTTATATGTATTTTTATAAAGCTTATAGATAAGGAAGCCCGACTGAAAAGGTTCCGTCTAAAGAATAGATGCATAACTTGGTTTAATGGTGAAATGTTAAATTAAATCTCTTAGACTTGACAAAGCATTGTATAAATTCAAAAAGTCCAGCTTTTCCGAGTAAAGGAGCATTGAGAAACAAAACGCAGAAAATTATTGACAAGCGTAAGCGTAAAAAAATATTTGAGACACAATTGCTGAAAATAAAGGTAAATGTAATATGAAAAAGTTATATTATGTCATCAAAGGTGTTTTAAATTTGTAAATCTAAGTGTCCCAAAGTTGATCTTAAAACGATTCAGGTGAAATAATGTTCGATGGAGATTATGTTGTAAACAGTTTTAAGCTAAATCCCAAAGTTGGGGGCCTATAGAGTTGGGGTGTCCGTCTGTCCGTCCGTCATCGCTTTCTTGTACGGGTTAGAACTTTTGAACGGAAAGTCATAAAATACATGGTTATAGGCTCAAATGAAACGTCTTGATGGGTGGATTTGTCTTTTGACCGTTTCGGCCAGATTCAGCAACCGGAAATGGCCGGATCTGGCCAAAATCTCATCGGAAAAAGGCCTAATTTGGCCAAAATGTCCACAAACAGCGGTTTTTTTTTTCGAAATATGAGCCTGTACGGGCAGAACTTTTGAAAGGAAAGTCATAGACACTTGGTTATAGGCGCAAATGAAAGGTTGTGATGTGTCGATGTGCCTTTTGACAGTTTCGGCCAGATTCGGCTACCGGGAAATTCCCGGTAGCCGAATCTGGCCAAATTCAGTCAATTCCCGCAATTGACTGAATTAGGCCAAATCGTCCAGAAAACAGCGGTTTTTTTTTTAAATATGAGAATTATGGGCTCCATTTGTTGAACGGAAGGTCACAGAGACTTGATAATAGGCTCAAATAAAACGTCTTGATGTGTAGATGTGCCTTTTGACGGTCGAATTGGGCCAGTGAAAAATGACCAAATGCGGCCGAAATAACCAAAAGCTGTGATTTTTCAAAAGTTAGTTATTATGATGAATACAATATTATAATGATTGTTATATGTAAATGTTCAAACAATATATAACCAATTACTTTTATATCAGCGTATGCATTGATTAACACGTACTTATATAGATTTTCATATAAGAAAACACGTTTACTAGTACAGTACTTAAAAGGCTAAAGCCAAGGATATAAACTAAGGCTGGGTCATTGTCCTTGACTATCTTGTTTTGGTCTTACTACAGGGGTGCACCGACTTGTCATTGTCGTGTTTCCTCTGCGAATATCCTAAATATGTTTCGCGATGATTCCGCTCACTTACGTCATCTAGTGCTCGCATCTTTGAGTTGCATGTTCATTGCTGAAAATTCGAATGTAGTTTTCATTCGTTTGAGAATTATTTATTTACCATGTCATGAGGGGACCATTGAAAACACGAAGCCTGTCCAAAAACAAAGTGACATCATATAATGTTAAATTTGAATTCTTGTTACATGTACTTGCATGTCTATTTTGTTATCAATTTAAAGTATTTGAATAATTATGTTTATTTATGTTTTTGTTTTCAGGTAAACAACAAATCGGACATGGTAACGTAGTGCAGCAGAACTGAAAGGGGTAAGGCTTTAAATTTCTTCTCGGAATAAAATAATTTGTCAAGTACGCAAGTTTAATTGTGTGGTAAGGTTCGAGAAAAAAATCTTAGATTGCTGCGAAATGAAAAACAAATATCTATAGTGAATCCAGCTATATTGTATTTACTTACCTTACCATTTGGTGTGCCGATTGACGTCGCCGGTCACGGGCTTCCATCTCTCTCGGTCTTAGGCAGTATACCTGGCCTTCTCGAAGGTGAGGCCCGTCCATTGGGTGATGTTGTCTTGGCCTCTCTCTTCCGCGCTTGCCCTTGACCATGCCCTCCAGTAGATCTCTTTGCAGGGAATCATGTCTCATGACATGCCCAAAAAATGACAGCTTTATCTTCTTTACCGTTCAATCAGCGACCCTTTGGGTTCCTGCGAAACCAGGGATGCACATAAGCCTTCGCATTTCGCCAATGGCGAAGGTAAAATCCATTTGGCGAAGGTGAACCAAAACACCTTCGCCAACTTGCCGCGAACTTGGCAAAGGAAAATCTTTGGTCAAAAATTCATATTCTTGTCGGAATAAATATTTTTATAATTTTTTTCAAATCGTAGATTTTTGCTCGCTCCTACGGTGCTCGATTGACTGACAATAACTTGAGTTTGATATCGAAATAAACATTTAAAATAGAGTTTCATCATGAATCGGATGCAAGTACAGTCGCATGTATCAATTGCGATTGCACGTATTGATAAAATCAGGGTGACCAGTCATAGGGAGATAACAGGGAATTCCAAAATCCTGTTTTCAAATCAGGGTTAACCAGGAGAAACGAATCTTTTTGGAGAAATTTAGGGAATCAGGAATGAATAAGGAAAAGTAAGGGAATTTGGTTACAGTATTTATTTTTTATTCTTTATGTTTTCTCAAAAAAAAAAATATTTAGCTCGCGCCTTCGGCGCTCGCATGCTATAAAGATGTCTTAAAATTTTGACTGGCGCCGTCGGCCCTCGAATTATTACTAAATATACCTATGGCTCATTATAAAGTAGCAGTTTGAATAAGGCCAGTACTAATCTTTGTTCAGGGAATATATATCAGAGAAAATCGGGGAATTCGAAACTGCCTGGACACTGTTAAAACTTAGTAATTGTCTTCTTCTGATATTTATTACATATGAACATGGTTCTTAACTAATCATTTGTGTATTCTCGGTTCACAGAAGAAAGATTAACAAAACATTCACACCCCAGTAATGTATTTCGTGATACATTTCCTAAAGAAAGTTTGGTCGCGCCCTAGGATGTAAACATATGTAACAAGAATAGATATGCTCCTAGAGCATACATCTGATTTCTTTTATTTTGATTATAAGAGAATCCTTAAAAGATTCATTTAAAATTTCGGATTCATTGCAATTATTGCATTCTGTTAAATTAGATAGTGAATATTTTTGCATTTGCAAGAATAGGTCATTTAATCCAAAGTTCAAACACAAGTGACTGTTTTCTCTATTTTCCAAATTTCAAAAAGGCCTTTTGTTATCCGTCTTCTTGCAACGATACTCAATGTTTCTTTTTGTTAGGATGATAAACAACAGGGCTCAAATGAAGCATTATTACTGCGGCACATTTTTAGTTCTAAAAATAGCCACTACAACATGCCTCATGTGAGTGAATAATTACCTTACATGAATATTGACTAATAGCAGCTTTTGCTTGCTGTAAGCCCCTCCAACTTGCTATGAATAAGTGGCAGTTACTCTATGGGTTCAGTGTGGGTGATTGACAGTTGAATATTTTCAGTGTTTGCAGAAACGTCAATTGGAACCACTCATTAGCCACGGCTTGCAAAGCAAACCGGGGTTTGTCCCACCGCTTTTCCGTTATTTATTTATTTATTTATTTGTTTAGTTCGTAAACTTTTTCTAAAATCGCTACTCCTCCGAAGATTGTAGACAGATTTGAATGCGGATTTTTTTATATCGATCTTTAGGGTTTCAACTCTTCAGGGTGTGCTTATGTAAGCAATTGTGCTTATATAAGCACTCCAAAAAAATAAAAACATTTTCGGGGTAACTGCCTTTAGCTTCCTCCTCCGATAAGTGAGCGAAAATACAGGATCTTCCGTGTGTTCGTTTACGTCACGTGACCCACAGCGAGTGGTTGATGACAAGGTTTCCTTCCTGCATCATTTCTTTTTCATTCATGTATAGCCTTAAATAGCGTTGACTGGAGGCATCAGTTAGGTTTGAAATAAAACCACTTTCGGGATGAATGGTATACACTGCTGCATAAAATGCATTTTACATAATAATTGTCTTCGCTTCTCGTAAAATCGAACACGCCTGCGTTTAATTGCGTAATTTTACACAAACTATGCGATGGTTGGCAATGATCGATATTGTATAGTAAGCAAATGGTGGATACCACCCAAACACTGTATTAAAAAGGTTGAGTTAGAAACATAATTGCATATAGCATTGTTATTTTTGAATCGC